>LOND01002646.1:3289-17443 GCA_014220965.1 Paragonimus kellicotti | reverse complement strand
ATATATATATATATATATATATATATATATGAGGAAAAATATGAGTTGCTGTTGGATCTTCTTCACTGTTGCAGCTCATCATGGACTTCTCGAAAAAATTCTTCGATGTAATTGAAAGGTTTCGAAAATTAGTTACTACGGTTGACGGTTTTCAACTTGTTAAGATAATGAACATCGGTCAAGGGGGGAACTTTAAATTTATTGACACATTCAATGAGGTTGTCTTTTTTTTTTAATCTGTTGGTCTCTGTAATCATTTGAAAGTTTTTTTTAATACTCTTTCTGGTCCCTGTCGGCTTTAGGCTCATTCGTGTCGCCCCACAATACTACGACATGTCTAATTTTCCTGATTGTGAAGCTCGACGGATACTGGAACGAATCGCACAACGCCTCCAAAACAAACGAATTCAACAAGAAAACAAGCGAGCACAAGATGCCAAAACTAATTCTTCCACCTAGCACACTATTGTTGTACACCCACTGAAATGGCCATACCGGTTACCAATGTTTCATCTGTTTTCCCCTTGTCTAAGCTTGTACATCAGCCGGAACTGTGGATCATTTGAACCTGGTGGCTTTCAGGCTTCACCGTTGTTTTGATCAGACCATTACCCTCCCGTGTATTTAAAGATAACCCGTGCATTGCCCTTCATTGCTTCGTTGTATTTGTTAAGCGATTTTCTCGTGTTTCCATTGACGATAAACTTTCTACTGTGACTTGCATTTTTACGCATCGCGCGTTTCTAGGTCTAAAATGGATTAAATGTAATGCAGCATTTTTACTTATTAGTTTCATTATTCTAACCTTTGTTCATTTGTTTCAAGCCGGCTGCAGTAATTCGTTTGACAGGATCTCTCTCCAGTATTAAGTTTAGAATGTACCGAAATCTCTCCGTCATCTCATCACTGCGATAATGGGTTAAGATTAGTCGCTTACTTGGGCAAAACAATTGTCTTCGTCCGAATTTTTTCAAAAATGTCATATTTGTCAACACCCTCAAAATAGCTCTTGAAATCAGTGATCTAAGTGAAGGAACACAAACCCACCTGTCTGTGTATCATCCAGTACAAAATCATGCCCACTGCCCATATGTCCACCGGCTATGATCATTAAATGGGAAGTTGTTGAACTCACCTTTCCAAGGTATGGTTCTCCGGGTTCTTTTACACATTCGGGTGCCAGGTAAGGCGGAGTTCCGACGGTTCCTTTAAATAACATACAGCCTTTTTCGGGTTCCTCTTCACTGAGACCGAAATCTGCTATCTGAAACCTCGTATACGAATATAATCATGAAGTGTATGTCGTGTGTTGCGATTATATTTTAATGCGTTGAGTTTATTAGCCAATAAAGGTAAAAACTAGGAATTGCAGTATATTGTAAAGAGCAGATAAAGTCTCAAAGAAAGCGGTATTGACCTTGATTTCATGCCGTTTGCGACTGCATATATGATCGCATTAACACTGTCCCTGTATAAACCATTTCTTACCATCCAGCTTCCTTTTTCCTAAACTGTTAGGCTACCTTCATGTCGCCTGAATAATGGTGGGTGGCTGTTGCGACTATGTGCCGAGCACAGACGATTTTTGATCAGCGCTGGTCTTATCTGTCGTATTTGCCATTACTATGGTTGGCGCCATCCTCCGAATCGGACCTGCACTCAGGTTGACCAAATGGATGTTAGTTATAGGTGGCGTTGCTCCATTCAAGACTATCATTCTTATTGCAGTGCACACCTGGGTTCGGATCATGTGGGGCGAGGTGTTGTCGTTTTGTTCTTGACCGTTCCGCCGATCGCAGCAGCTGATTGTCAACAATGTAGCCAAGCTGGAGGCAAACCTTATCTACCAAGGCAGCCCAAAATGCATGCTTAGGAATTCTCTCCTCATAGATTTCAGCAGCCGCTGGATCCAAACCTCGCAGGTCTTTCATGAAGCAGGTACCTTTGACATTTAACACAGTGGTTCACTGTCTCAACAAACATTGAATCTCAGAGGTCCTTAGAGTTATTAAATATCAGCTGGAATATTTCTCGTGTAAATTCGTGATTCTTCCCGTGGCAATGCACCAGTGAATCACGTCAGTGTTTAACTGCCGTATGCTTAATTTTTTTTCGCGTAGTTGTATGACAGCTAAACATCAGCGAGAGCCACGTGTATTGCTATCTGTGATGTTGGTAATACGATCGTGGCAATTCATGTGACGGTTGACGAATATCCGCAAGAAGCAGAAGTAATTTTTGTTTTAGACGGATTTCTCAAGCTCATTTGTACCACCCTTCCACGACGGTCATTTGTTCGTCGATCTATCAGCGGGCTGGTGGCGCACTCATCCGTAATAAGTCCGGAATCTTAGACCCCTGGACTGAACACTGGGGACCAGGCTATCAGGTTTCTCCTTCTAGTGTGTTATTGTCACAGGCTTGTGGTCTAGTGCCCTAGTCGGTAAGTTTCAAACCGTCTACCAAAGCTGAGGTTTACTTGTTACCTTTCGGCTCTCAAACGCATTGAGATTGCTGACCCAGGTGGCTTTGCGCAGACACTTTTTAAAAAAGGTGAGGAGACATTTGTAGAGACGTTGTTTCATTTGTTTCAACTAATGTGGACGACTGAGAACAGTCTCCTGTGGTGGGGTCACAATGATAGTCCCCATATCTAAGTAGGGATTTGGGCCCTCGAATACCATGAAGGGTTGGTTTGACCTCGGTCATAACTACACTTCTGATATCCATATTTCTCCGGCTCACTGCAGCTCGGAAAACAGATATTAGGGATGAACAGACAGAGTTGTTTCCTGGACGGAGATGTGTTGGCCAGTTTTTCCTTGATCACCAAATGCTGGAGCGCTATCGTTTGCCGACGTTAACAGCCGTTCTTCCTAGGCCATCGAAATGTATTTGACTCATTACACTCGCCCACACCCGAACATGTATGTTAACATACTGTTGGCACTTTATTCCCTTAGTTCATCATCACCAAGACAGCAATACATCAGTGGTTCACACTGATGCTTAACTGCCACACAACCACGAAAAGAAACTCAATCGTTTCATTGAGTGGGATATTGGTGAAGAGGGATGTGACGTCAAGCGAGAATAGACGCTTGCCTAGTATGTTCAGTTGCTTTAATGTTTCAACAAATTCGAAAGAATCCCTCAAGCTATGAATGGCTAGTTTTTCCTAACTGGCTCTAACAGCGTGGCAAGCCATTTTGTCGTTGCGTGGTACGGTGGAATTACACAACTAAAATCGGTCGTAGTGGTACACCGTTTTTATGTACCTTGGGTAATCCATAGAGTCTCGGAATTACAGTGCCTACTGGTCTAATTCTTTCAAAAGTTGCAGAATCTATCAGACCCTTCTGCTTCATACATCTAAGTGTTTTTGTTAGTGACTTCTCAATAACTGTTCATTTTGTCCTTGTTTTGTACGCTGACAAATTTGGTTTTATCAACCAATAACGTATTAATTTTACTTAAGTAATCGGATTTATCTAAGGTGACGATTCCAGCGCATTTGTCAAGTCTGGATATTACATTCCCAATCTAACTGTTCTCTTGTCTGTAGGTTTTTAGCCACTGATTTTCGGGTCAGATACTGATAATCAGACTGAGCATCTCAGCATTAACAGCTGAAGATGGTTGGAGATCACTCAGTTGATCATAAAGGTTTTCAAATTGGGTTTCTAAGTCTAACTGTCTAAATCTATTCTTAGGACAACAGAATTTCGGTCCTAGCGAAAGTACTTCGAGAGCAACTTTATTCTAGGACAAAGAGTGATTATGCAGGTATCGCTCAGGACTTCTCGGAAATTCAGTCTTGGGTTTGATTGGTTTGAGTTATTTTCGCAATTCTAGTGTCTTCTTTTCTCGTCTATGGACCACAATCTGATTTACGTAATTCTCAAACGTGTTTGCTTCACCAGGCGTTAACTCTCTTAGTGTACCCTCAAGCTATCTTTTGTCTGTAGTCCAGTTCATATACTGTGCTTAGCCGCGTGTCTTTTTCGTTTAGAGTCAGACGTAGTGAATTTCCCATAACGTTAATATGATTGCGTTTAAGGGTGGTCCAGTACTGTTGGAAATTTTGAGTGATCTATGCATTGTTCCAGAAACCCGATGGCCACGTTCGCTTCCGTCAGTTGCGTACTGAACTTAATATACTTATTAAGCTCTTTCAGTACGGTGGGGTCTTTGGTTTGTTTCAGTACTTTGAATATGCCCGGTTTAGTCATGAGAAGAAACGCGTAGCAAAGCTGGTTGTTTTTGATGTTCATGCCGCCTCTTTTTGTGTTTACCGTTTCGTTTGTTCCTGTGGAACAAGCTACATAGGCCGCACAACACGGCGATTATCCGAACGCATTCGGAAGCACCAACGGGTGTGGGGATTGCAGAAAATGTATAGCGAATGTAATAGGAGTTCGTATCTTCGAGGCTAGGGCGGTATTAACTGATCTGGGCCCTATCTGTCGGCTGAAGGGCTTGTCAGTGAAGATTAACGGTAGGTTATACAAGAGCTGTACTAATTTATGGCTTCAAGACTTGGTTACTCATATTGGAAGACATGAACCGCTTTGAAGCATTTAGCCTACGATGTTCGGGTTCGTACACTTTCGTCGAACTGTACCAATCCGTAAAAAGATTACATCGGGAGTCGAATATTTGATGGTAAGTGTCAGGGGAGCTGACTCACCCAACATGTATGCTCTTTCTTAAGTTGTTAGGCTATGTACTATGGATACCAGCTAGTCGTTTGTCACACCGAACACTTTGCTGACGTTGCGGCCGAATGACGCAATGTGCCATGCGGGCAAGTGAGGATCCCATTTAGAGAAATGGAGTCAGTTACTAGGGTGTTATCCACCGTGGGTCGGGTTCGTCTTTCGGGCTGGGGACCTCACCATTCACAAACACGTTCCGTGAGATGGCGGCTAAGAGAGCGAAAGCTGCCTTGCTAATGACGCCCCACCTTAACTTACAGTTTGATTGTTTTTAAAGTGTAGATGCCCTGATGTTAAATGTTGGAGAATTGACCAATTTGTTTTTGGTGGTTAATTCCCGTTATTTGTTCTCGGGCAGACCTTGCTTTTTCTTCATGGTTGTGTGACAGGTAGTCATCAGCGAGTACCAGTGATATATTGCCTTTTTTAGTGCTGACGATGCCTGAACACCGGTGTGGCTCATTTTTTTGAACACCACAGAGTTACGTAATCAAGCACTGCCGTGACGGATTCCACATACTGTCGTTTACATTGCTGACTCAGACCATGCGTAATGCTCAGTGCAGCGGGTGATAAGCCGACTTTTGTAAAGCACATTGGGATCACTGGAGCCCATGAGGCTGGGCCAATTAGTGTTAATAACATGTAGACTTGCCTGTCCTGAGAACCCGTCGGCAAGCTACTCCGTTACCCATGTGGTGTTTCCTCCACAAGTTGAACGTTACGAACGCATGACATCCCTTAAGCGTCAACCGTGTGGGTAGACCAAGTTTTACAATCGTGCACAAGAAATGCACATGCTGTTTACACTATCGCATTCGTCAGAAGGTCCATATAAAAACGGTTCCATAATTATTGGAGGATAAGTAAACATTACTCAGGTTTTGACGGTTCAATTATTGATCTTATCATAGTGGAGAACTTCTTGATCACACCGTTCGTGACACCGTTGATATTGAAAACAATGACTAGTTCCTGCATGTCTAGGAGTATCACTTTACACTTCACTGAATCGAAGTCTCCAATGTGTTAAGTGCCACTCGTCATTTTCGCTCAACTCCATAGTCGATTTTATCCACTCACATGGTCAACCTTAGAGATTATGTCAGCGTTGTTAATCTTGATAGTTGGTGCACAGTGTCGTGAGCGCTTAGTTAGTCTTCTGAGTGCAGTAGCAGATAACGTTCTTATCATTTGTCTAATTACTGGTATATTCTTGGCCTTTCAAACCACGTGCATATAAATGAGTGTATTGCTCACGTGCTGGTTTCTTTTATAAGTGGCAATTGTTGGAGACAACAATGGTAAAGCACTGCATGTTTATTTACATTCTTTCTCACGGACTGACCAATTCTTCAAGCCAGAGAGCAAACAAGATTGCCAACACGAATATTTTACATACTCCATTAAACGATATTTCCACGTGACTAGATGAAACTACTCAAAAAAGAATAAGAGCTCGTAGTCACTTTGAATTAAAAGTGTGCTCTTTACAGATAAGCATGGTCAATGTTTGCTGCTCCAGGTCTAAATAAACATCATTCGGGTGTTCCACGTCGACCATCTTGGTCCTCAGAGGAAACTCTGCATCAAGGTCATTAAACTGTATGCAATGCTTCATAGAATAATGAAATACAAAGCTGACAGTAAAGGGAAGACCGAATCATTTTATGCGATATCATGGCAGGCATATACTTGTGCAAATTAGCATTGAATATTTTGCTCGCATAGCAAATATACTACCCTGCTAGCTCTTCTGAAATGATACCGTAAATTACTATTGTCATGAGATCCCTTCAGTTGCTGTGCTGTAGATGATGGATGAAAGCGTTATAGGATACTTGGCTGTATCGGTCAACACGTGTTCGATGAAGTATATCCCAATGTTATAATAGCAATGCTTTTTTTGAGTCCAACGAAAATGCTGAACTTGAGAACACACGATCAACTCTTCATTACCATGTAGTCGAGGTGATCTGACTGTTTCTGTGACCAGCGTGCTTATGTCTCCATACAACCGGCGATACTGAAAAGCAAACATCTGGATTGATAGTGCTCAAGTGGATAACGGATCTAGTCATCAACCACACATCAGAAATATGGTACGTGTCGAGCTTCGACCAATAAAACCCGGTGTCCACTTTATCAGAAGGCATAGACATTCAGTTTACCAATGTTTATCTCTTGTCTTGATTTAAAATAACAACTGTGAAAAGACCGATGCTTCGCAGAGGTCAAAGTGACTTCGATTACGTAATGCGAAATTGTGTTCACAGGAGGAATTTGCTCGTATCTTCGTTTTTTTCATGATCGATTCATCCTATTGTACCGCTGAATAATTGTGAGTGACGTAATGTGATGAGTGACCGGACTGAAGAGACGATTAACTTGACATTTAGTAGGGCATCTTAAGGTATTTGTAGGTCATGGTCAATACTCATTACGGGTAGACCACGGGAAACTTGATAGGTTGAACGAGCCATTGCTGAGGAAAATCTGCCCAACTGGCTATAAGTGACAAGCATACGGACAGACCTCCAGATGTAAGCTTCGCTGTTTTGTGTACTGAAGCTCAGGAACTTGGCACTTAGACCCAGTTACCCATCCAACCCTTTGTGTCAATGAAACCTACTAAATGAACCATGAGATTTACTGTTCAGGCAGAGTTTGTGAAAGGTGTACGCTTGACATAAAACTTATACTATTAGGCCATTGAAATTGTGCGTAGTTAACTGAGTCCAAATGTGAAATCCATGAGCTCCATGAGTAGCTTCGTAGTTCAGTTCGCGGAGTGCTTTCTGCATTTGAGTGTGTTGTTTCTGTCGCTGGTTCGAATTCAGCCGAAGCCCAGATTTTTCGCAGTTGGGTCTCTTCTAAATTGTCAAATCTGCCAAACTACTTATCAGTAATAAAAATCTATTGAACGACTTTTTGCTATATTTAGTCTTTTGTGACCTACGAAACCGAAGCTGTGCTTCGTTTATTAACTGTGTGCAGACTGGAACATAAGTAGCCTAACGAAACTGCGAGATAGCCGTGCTGTTGCTACTCACACCGTATAGTCATGGATGCAATATTGTTTGTATAACTCTCAATGCTAAGCAGGGTATCGAATGTCATATTTACACGCTACTGTGCTTATACGTTTACTGTAGCTTTATAAATGGCCTACGTGCATTTCTCAAAGGTGATTTTTTTTGTTTTTACCTTCAAACGATTTTCTCCGTCGACCAAAATGTTGTTCGGATTCACATCACGATGTACGATACGCTCTCCGTGAACTGAATATTTGGCTTATTAAGAAGTATATTGACTCACTGTAATGTATTCCTTCCACGAGATCTTTGTAATATTTTCGAATTTCGTTTTCACTGAATGTTGTAGTGATGGGCACATCACCAAGGGCTCTGCAGTTTCAATCTTTTCATAACTAGTATAATATCTCACCCGTTTGGCATGTACTCCAGAACTGTAAAAAGGACTAGTTAGTAAGTAGTCAGATGTACCCAATCCAATCGCCTGATTGCTGGTGTCCGTGAGCATCCCGAGGAACTTTATGATGTTCACATGCTGGAGACGTTGAGTGAGGCGGCACTCTTTCGGTATGTCATTTGGCTGACCTTGAGATTGAAGTGTTTCGCATCTCACACTGCCTGACTTGGACTTTGTCAGCGAGCCTGCTTTTTGTGAGATCCACTTGATCACCTTTAATGAAGTAAATAAACAGATATGAAAACAAAACGAATTTGTTTCATCCCTCCCCCCTTCTACTCAGGTTTGTGGCTCAAAATCATTCGAACGTATGGTTCGAAGTGATAGCCAGTAGTTCTCCATTCTTCCCGTTCATTTTCATGTTCCCACAGGTTCATAGCACTACAGTTTTGGCGAAGCAGCTCACATAAAAGTATGCTTGCCAGTGTTGTTCAACAGAAAGCCGTTTCATGTTGGTTTACCTGACTGGTCAATCAGAACTGCGAAGTGATCATTATAAATATATTTTTACTTGATAACATCGCATTGATCATAAAGCTAACACCACACTTATACAGTCCGCAATATCGTTTAATCTTTTGTTTCACCTATGCTGACATGAGCTCGTTGACCATATGCAAGATTTTTGCAGATTAAGATAAGGAGCCTTAACCACGCATTTATACCCGAAAAGATACACTTTCCTTGGAGTTCGTTTCACTTGCTCGTACGGTAGACCGAAGCTGTACAATTTTTACAAACCATTGACCACATTGTGCGACTAAAATATAAAATGATCCTATAATCCTGTTAAATTTAGCGCACATATACGTAGAAATGACACAAACAGAACGGAACCGTTTGGTTCTTGAAAATTAGTTAACAACAAACGAAACACAGACAATGACAAAATGGTAAGTTGTTCTTGAAAAATCATCCCTCCAGGATAACTTTTGGCAATTGTTCACTGCACTCTTCTTGTGCGTTTATCTGCATAGTCTTGGTCTACTCTTGATAACAGAATCCTTGTTCAGCATGTACCATCATCGCTTTAGAGTGGCTTTAATCTCGGTTCTAGAACCATGTCTCGGAAGCTTTGTATATTTGCGACGCGTATACTTTTCTGTAGGTATCATTCATGAGTAGTTGGAAGCAACAAACTGGACATTGCAACACATATTATCTGCAAAGCAGAAGCGAAATTTCTGTGACGTTGGACAAGTAGAAGGGAGCATTTTTTTGCTGGGAAAATGAGTCTGTTTGCTACGTGTGATACATTAAACGACGACAAAGTCCCATCAGCGTGCTGGCTTGAGATTCGAAATTTTTCTGCTGTTCATTGGAGCCAGTTCACTTTCGTCTGCTGCTGTGTGAGCACCCTAAACAAACAATGCTTACTTAACCTTCAGTGGTGAAATCACTATCACTATCCTAATCATCATCAACCCATTCACCATCTTCACATATATCGTCATCATTATCACAAATGTCGTTTGTATTATTAACATCATCCTTGTCAGCGCAATTCTCATTCTCTCCATACTCATCCTAATCAACATCATCTTCGTTAACGTCTTCGTCCTCCTTCTCTTTCTAACCATCAACATAACATCAACATCCTCATTGATTTTGAGAGCATTTTAGTCAACAGGGAACACAGATATACGGTAATTTTGTACTAATCCATTGGGAATACTGAGCGACTGATATGCTTCCGGAATTGAAATAATCAATCTCTCTAAACTTACCTGAAGTTCTTCAGGTTTGTTTCGTTTAACCAACTCGACATATGAAAACATCCCCTTTTGAGACATTTTCGTAGGGTTGCCAAAATCGATTTACTTTGTGCAGAATCTTGACACTCTCAATGCCCGTTTGTGTATATAGCGAGGTTGACTCGGGAGCTGAAAATAAATCTTCCTCCGGTTCCAAGATGTTGTCCTTGATGTAGCCACCGTGTTAGTTTAAAATAGCAGAGGCATGAAGCAATTACAAAAGAAGTTTGTTTTTCATGAAACATGCGGTAAAATGAGATCTCGTTTTCAGTATGGAACGGGCACATCTTCAAACGTGCTAACCAGACAAATATATCACTATATATCTACATATTTGAGTATCAAGGTGTAACTGAGCAAATTTGGTTACATCTAAGATAATTTGTCATATTTCGACCTCCCCAGACAAATGTTGATCTGTGGTATTCGAAGTCCCAACCTAATCCTTGGAGGAATCTTCTGTGGGAAGAAAACTTTTGGATAAATAATTCAATATTTGTACACGAGTAAGCTATGGAGTTCTTACACATGATTTCCATGACACTAATGCCAACAGAGGCAAAATAAACCACGGTCCCTTCTGGTTAAGCCCATGATCGTTATTGATAAACTGATTAAACGCCTTAGACAATCGAATTCTTGCTCTCTGCGTGCATGCGGGTCTAATCGTTGACTTTACTTCCACTGGACTGAAAATCTACATCGTGAGTATTTAAGCTTAAAACATTGGGCCCATTTGGTAACTCTAAAGGAAGAATTCGGATGATGGATGTGGGTTGTGAACTAATTTATGCATAATCTCATAACACATAAACGTGTAATTAACAAAAGTTTTTATGCCATCAAAAGGTGTGAGAGAAATCAATTACCGCAAGGAACTAGTTCCAGCGACCACCAACAAAGTGGCTGACAGCCGCTTCAACTTAATTAGGTCTCATCGGTGCCTGGGGATCAAATTCATTGCTCGTGAATAAGGAGGAGCATTGTAGTCCAGATATTTATCCACTAGACCACGGCGTTGAGGCCACTGACGATGGCCGCGGTCACCATGGAACAGCCGACTAAATTCAGCCTATGAGTATAGAAAGCACAGCGATTAAAGAAAGCAAGTTAATATCTGTCGTGAACAATTAAATGTAGGTGCTTTTAACTAGATCATTAGTCCGTCGTTATTAGCCTAAGTTTTTGTTACCAAAAAATGTGTTACTACCCGGTTATCACGTTATTCTATCAGCTTCTTCTCAATCTTTTGATGTGCACCCAAAAACCAGTCTTAGTATTAGCAGCGGGAACGATAATTTCCAATGTGAACCTTTTATTCGTTTTGTGCAAAACAACAAGCAGTGATACTAAGATTATTCAGTTAAAAGATACGATATATTCTTACGATTTAGATTTCACTGGAGAATGCTGCATTAAACACCGACTACACTTGTTGTCACCTTGTGCATTCAGAATCTACTTTCAGCTGTTTATTTTCGATAAAAAGCGTTAGATTAAATCCTCGGACTTGATTTAACAACTTGACTATAATTCACCCGGTTCAATGAAGTCAACAGCTTCAAAGTAACTACAAGTTTTCAAGTCATGAGATTATCGATCATAGTGAACGGAAGGATTCTGTTCATTTAACATTCTAGTTAATCGAACGAGTTAAATACTATTAACAATTGAGTGCAGTTGAACATTATGATGTCTTCATCAAGTCATACCTGCTGTGAAGTTAATGACATTGTGGCTAACAAGTCGGTCTCAAAATCACAAGAGATAGGGTGTAAACTCGAGTCTAGAAGACGATATTCACTACCGATTAACTGGAATGAGAGCGCAACTAAAGCCTAATACTTTCCCTTGAAAGTGCCCAGACAGATTACAGACGTGGTGTGATCCAGCTTTGACCAACTCAGAATACCGATCAGATAATATGTTGTGATTAATAAGAATGCACGAACTATCCGAGTCAGTACAAAGTTCCTCCTCCGACTTCTTTGTGTTATCTAAACCTAGTTTTACTGTTGGTAAGCGTGTTGAGTAAATGGAATGTTGTCTGATGCATCCACTCCACATTTTGCATCACTTTCTGCATTTCGATAGACTTTTCATTGAACCTCTTTTGCAAAAATCCAGCCAACTTGAGTTTCGTATGAATTAGACCTACTGGCGATGAGTATGATCTAACCATCACTAACTGTGTCACTCATTGAGAATATCGGTCAACCTTATCAATACTTATGGGCGAACCTGTTCAAGCGTTTCGATGCGACCATTCGATTATGCTCACTTTGAGATTATCGGCACATTTATCTACACGATTGCTCTGTGACAGCACGCCTAAAGTTCAAATGGTAGTCATGGCAAGCCTGTGCGTTGTTGACTAGCTCTAACAAGAGTGAAAATCGTGAGCTTTTTGGGAGGAGTTTCTCGCACAGTGTGCCCTCTATCTGGCTGGGGCTCTGCTGCTCACTTAAATCGCTTGTTATGAAACCTGCATGAGATGGTGGGATGTAACAATTGATGAAAAACCAGCATTCATATCATTTCTTTTTCTGTGCTTGGTCTTTTCAATCTATTCTCGTCTATTTTAGGTGTGCTGAGGGATCTCTTGTGTCACTGTACATTGTGGTTAGACTGATGGACGTCGTGCATGAATGACGGACTGAGTGATAAGTACACTTGACCATGAGTGGTGTTCAGTTTATCTCTATACTCACATACTTAAGACAGTCTCTACGTCATCACGGATTAACGTTTCTCTACTTCATTGGCAAATGTGCATGTTTTGTTAGTTAGCTATGGGCGAACTCGTAAATTTTTTTCGGCCGGTTTTGCCCTCATGATTAAACAAATCGATTGTCTATTGGACGTTAGTCACAAATTATCGCAGTGTTCGCATTCTGACGAGCACTTCTGCCAGCCTACTTCGGAAAGAAGTGTTAAACGCGAGTTCTGCTGTCATTAGAGTTCATTAGTAGTGCAAATCATCATCCAGACAGGAGTTTACATCCGTATCTGTAGGACCATAAGGTGCCAAGCACAACGCCAATCACTTCACATTAAACACTACCAAATAGTTATTTTCGAACGCTCAACCACAACCTTGTATGATTAGTGTTCAGGTTAGCTGATTATATCGAAAGGAGTGTAACCATAATCGCCCCGTCTTTTTGAGTTGACAATTCTGTGATCAGCACTTCTAATTCGAATGGCTACAAACTTATTGTGAGAGTACTCAAACACACGTAAATCCAGGGGCCGAAGTGCACACGACGCGTGAACGGAAACCTGGACGTGTTGTGGACTGGATTGATGACTCATAAACGCGAGCGCGTGCATAGCGTGGTAACTAGCGTGTTGGACAATAAAGATTGTGCTTTATTGGACGCCTTCTCGCTACAATATGATTATTTTATTCTGAAACAACTTCATTACCGAATGTTGACGAACCTCGGCTCCGACAGGTCGTTCCAGAAGTTACACCTGTTTGCCGCACAGACAGGAAACCCAATCAGACTGTCTCACTGGGCCACCAGTCTCCTACAGCATGGTACTTGCTAGCTTCCACGGATAATCTCATGCTGATTTGCTGCCCCAGCGTTCGGGCCACTGTGATCACGGCCCTGTGGCGCAATGGATAACGCGTCTGACTACGGATCAGAAGATTCCAGGTTCGAATCCTGGCAGGGTCGAGCTTTTCAGTCAGGCCTTTGCCGGACCGTCACAACATGTGATCTACAAGCGTAGGAAAACTAGAATTCCCCTGGCTACTAGCCTTCACACCAGTCACACTGAACTTCACGGAACGTTCACATCCAATGTGTCTTCTCGTGTACCGCTGTGGTAAGCTCCGCGAATCTCTACAACCAGCGTACGAATGTTTACTGAGATCGGAGATTTCGACCTGTCTGTCACGGGGTTATCGACTGGAGGTAACAGACAGTACTAATCAGTAGACAGTAACTGTGTCTCCTCTCGAGACGATCGGGCAACCTGATCATTACTCACAAGCGAAAGTGGTTGAGCGTTCACATATGATAATTCGGTCGTGCCTAATGTGAGGTCAATGGCGCAGTGGTAAACACGGTTGCCTCATGAAAAGCATGGCCGGAGTTCTAGTCCCGGCAGTGGCAAGGATATGCACTACTGACGAGCTGTAATGAGAGCGAACTGGAGTCTAGTGCTTTTTTGGAAAA
>LOND01002645.1:54005-65738 GCA_014220965.1 Paragonimus kellicotti | reverse complement strand
ACACGGGACAATTTGTAAACTATTTTAACAGTCCTATCGGTCGTGATGTAACGATGTTTATCGATCAGATGCGATTCAGTAGCACTCAAGCTGAGTTTCTTCATAACATTACAGGACGATCTTCGAACATGCTCACGGAATTTATTTAATGGTCACGTTGTTTCTTTGACAGCAACATGTAAAACACTAAACACGAGAGGACGAAGAAAACTTTGGCAAACCATTTTTAAGAAGTGGTGCTCATATAAATCGGCTCTTAAATGAAGTGATCATCCATGCGACATGGTAGGTCTTGGTCAATGCATTTGTGAAATTACGACTGATCAACTGGTTAGCTGCAACGCCTTTAAACGACAAATTGATAGAAATCCGCTTTTCCGTTATTGTTTCCGTCACTGGCTGATCATCTTTCAGTTACATACTCCTTTGTAGAAATTTCTGTGGGTATCCATTCTGGCTCCATATCTTTCGGATTGTGTTACAATCCGTTGTCCATAGTCAGAAGCATTACACAGTTAGTAACTTAAATATTTAAAAATTGTTTGCCAAAGTTTTCTTCGTCCTCTCGTGTTTAGCGCTTTACATGTTGCTGTCAAAGAAACAACGTGACCATTAAATAAATTCCGTGAGCATGTTCGAAGATCGTCCTGTAATGTTATGAAGAAACTCAGCTTGAGTGCTACTGAATCGCATCTGATCGACAAACATCGTTACATCACGGTCGATAGGACTTTTAAAATTGTTTACAAACTGTCCCGTGTCAATTCCGGAGCTGTCAGGTTAAGACTGTTATCGACGGCAGAGGCGAATTCAATCAGACTACAGAACCCATAACCGTGCGCCCCAAAAAAATTCTTTCAGGCTTCATATCTCTCATGGCCAACTATGCGTGAACCGTCTGAACTCGATTTATTTGACTTTTACTAACATTATAGTTACTACCTTTTAAATATTAATGCATTTGGCAGCATCTTTTCATAATAAGACTATTTCATGCACGTTGTCTTAGACAGTCAAATGTAAAGCGCCGCGGTCTAACTGCCACTCTATCGACAAACTGTTACCGGAACACTGAGAATGGATTGTTCCAGCTGCGCTACTCTTGTTCTCATGTAGATCGGTCAAAATCTATGTGCTTAGATATGGCTTCGCTATGCACTTTTTTAACCTGTGTTTATAGCTTTCTCGTTGTTGCCAGCATGATCACAACAGTCAGGTATGTTTTTGCTTATTAATCTGCACATGTTAAATTACGCAAGATGAAGCAAAAGCCGCAACCCGCGAACAATTGCCTGTAGGGTAAAAGAAACTTCTCCAAGCATCGGATATTCAACACTTGACTGATTCACTCAAGGTGAAGGACCACCATGCCGTACCTAGTCATGTATAAAGTGGATAGTACTATGGTTTAGTCATACTCTAGCAGTATATGTGTGACACCACGAGAGAAGATCGTGCTGATTTCAAGACCAGTCTTCTCTCACACATACTTTGATGCAATTTGCACTGCTTGAGGTGGTTTTCAAGTGTATATCTATCGTGCTGTAATGGGTATCATTTACATGTTGCTGGTTTAAACATAACCACAAGTGTGTTGTTATATTTGGGCATCTCAGAACGTTGGAAGGCCAGAAAGGACATACTTGTCAATAATATCAACCATCACTCTTAAGTCCATTTGTCAGATATTTCTGGTCTACTTGTGGTGATGGATTTAATCCAGTCAACCAGCTGTTCTATATGCTTTTGTGTTGAGAATCGTCTTACGGTGGCTTTCAGGCATAAGTTCGTGACGGATTTTGTTCGGTGTACATAGCTGGGCCGTATTGTTCCGAATTCACATGGATCAACTGTAGCCGTATAGTCCATATTGCTGAACATGATTTGCATCAAAACTACCGCCAGCAAAACAATCAGAGATATTCTGAAAAACATAATGTTCGATAGACCAATGAATTGAACAAACCATCGAACTGATAGCCTAAGTAAACTTGACTTGATCAGCAAAGTACTTGGAAAATATTACGTGTATGACGCACGATTGCACCAAATTTTTTGTCTCATTGAAACGAAGATTATCTTCATGCAAGTTTGAGATATTCATAATATCAATGGCAATAATATGACGATAACAAGATTTAAAATGGAACAACATCTTCAGATTATATTGGGCAGCATCGAGTATCTTATTCTCATGATCACATTACAGATGACACAGATTCCAAACATAGTCTGACAGCGTGGCTGATTTTATCGGGTGGAAACGGTGATTGTTCACCCAGTTTCCATTCGATTGTAAATTTTCACATACACAACTTAACAGAATCTGACAAATGTAGAGCCCAAAAATCGCAGTCTTTCTGGCTCATTGTTTTTACTAAATCGTTATGTTTACTGGCTAAGGGATACGGACTACCAGATGAGATCAAAAGTAGATATAATGTATATTCGCATACGATTAATCATTGTAGTTGACAAACGCTGTGAATCTGAAGAAGAATACCAACCCACTGTCTGTCGTTCGGATTATCTGATAAGCAGTCAATGGTTTCAGAAGATATATCATCCTGACACACTGCAACCAACAGTTCCATTGTTACTAAGGTCCTCCGCTATATGCTATAGTACGACTGTCCAATTCATAGTTGTGTTTCTCATTCAACAGTGGTCTGAGATCAGAAGCACACACTCATCTTCGTTCTGTCAAAGATAGACCTACAACAAATTTCATTGACATCTGTGATCAAGGTTGGCTAGACCGCATTTTGTTAAGGCTCTATGACTTTTATCGCATCAACAAATGTGTCACAAGAATGTCCAGCCGTTGGATTGTGATTAGTAAGAGGGAAGCAGATCTCCCCTTTCACGAGACATCTGACAGGTATCTGCTAAGGTTTTGATTAACTGAGGTGTGATTCGGTAAATTGTATTCTTTCCTGAACAGATAATTTTCTCTAACCCCCGTTAACTGTACAGGGGACTGAGTTTACTGATCACTGAAAAAACTCCTATTTTACCGTTGAAAATCAATAACCTGGTTGAATATGTCCAGAGATGTGAATATCGGAAATAAAATAAAGTTTGACTCGTTAGCAAACTCTTCCACCATCAATGTTCGTACCACACAATCAGAGGAGATTGTTATATATGGGCTAGTTCTGTTTCCTACTAAGTGTAACTTACCAGCCGGCGGATAAATGTGAATCAGCTTGAGTTTGTGTAATTCACAATCGTCTATGTCAGTTTCATATTATTGCTGTGAGTTTATAACTACCTGTCATGCCATGTAAAGTTGAATGAAGATTTGTATTGGGACATACGAATGAATGCAGGTAAGTTCAAGCCAACTAAATGCCTACTGAAATTTTCCACTCGATTGCTTTCAACCCTCAAATCAAAATTGCCTGTACTCTTAAAAAGTTTGTATTATTTGACCTTTTGATGTAATATTGATGTAACACTATAAGCCAGCTAACTCGATACAATGTGTTTTGAAACAGTTCAGGGAATTTTTAAGCCACAGTATCGTTATTTATTGCCATTTTTCCCATTTTATTCTTTCAACCACAAAGCTGCGATACACCTTGGGTTTGTATCGTGCATGCTCACAACCTTCCCTTTATGAATATAATCCCACAACACATGTTTCGACAACCCTGAGAGGCACATTGTTGACTTGGCCAGAGTTGAATCCCAGCATTGTATGTACAAATAATTTTCCTGTTCACTTTCTCGTTCTCAAAGAAATGAAATATGTTTGGGTGACCCCTGTAAACCACAGTTTGTTCTGGTTGACAGTGCATTGATTTAGTTGGTATATTCGAAAGGATTCGTAGCGCATAATATGACCCCCAATGGTCTCTCATGCTGTCCGATTGTAAACAGTCATCTGTTCTGTAAACATGCTTTTCGTGTCTAACTTGTCAGCAAACGCTTTCCATACCGGACTCACCAGATCTCTCCAACAAACATTCTTATCGCAACATTACCAATCTTTTTCATAAGGGCGTCTGTGTAATCTCAGCATATATGTATTGATTACGGTTCTTTGTGAGCACAAAATAAGCCATTTTGCAAACGCCAAGTGGAACATCGAGAAGATGTATCGAAGTAAAATATATCGGGAAGAAATCATTCAAAGCACACAATCTAGCGGACCACTTGGAATCAGAGAGGACGCTCTCTGAGAGCAAACAAAATCAGTGTAACCCTGAAGTTTCACGGCATTATGAACTTGAATTCAGGCTACCCCCAACTGATGTGTCCAAACAAGGACGAAACCGGTCGGAGGGTCAGTTTTGAGGGTGTGTACTATATCGACGTTTTAAGTAGAGTCATTGAAAATCCGACCCAACCCTATCTCTCACAAGGTTTTACCTCTGTATATTCTACCCCTCCTATTTCTGACGGTTAATTGGACCCTGACGCAGTTGTCTTTATTTTATCACGTCAGTTTGATGGTTGTGTAAATAGCCAGTTGCTTGTACTCTCGAGTGATGCATAATTTACCTTTGACTCGCTCATCCGCGCCCTTGTGATTGTCTGAAAGAACTCTGTTGGTATGAATGTCATATGATTGATAGTCCATCTGTTAACCTGTTTGATACCAGATTGTAAGTCATTTCTTAGAAACGATCTGTCAATCGGAACTGTTCAGCTTGTCTACTTCATCTCTTTGATAGTTGGTCATTAGTACGTCGTGCATTGTATCCCGTCTTGTTTGATAATTTGAGCTCCTTGCTTTATCGATACGCGTTGCTGCTCAACGTCCTTGAGGAAGATTGTACAAGCATCAATAAACATTGCAAACATCCATTATTTTATATTTCTTTTAGACATTCAGTCATTTTCCCGAACTCTCAGAGTCCTCGACTTCAACCCACTAAACTCATCACATCTCGCTTCCATCAAATGTTGGCACATTACCTGAATTGTCTTAATGAATGATAGACTCAAAGCGAGTACCTTCTGATTGCTTCTTGGTAACTAATTTATTTCAGATTTTATTTAGTGTGTGTCTTATTGATTTAGTCGTCCAAAAGTTAATTTTCCAAAATCATCACATTCGTCAACTTAGTCTCGAGTAAATACTCAGGGAATGTGAACAAACAAATCTGTCTTGAATTTTGCTTCCATGATCCCAGTGTGAAATTGAACTCATTTGGCAAACATTCTACAACTGATCAGCTATCCATCTTTTTAACCGTTAGACGATGTAACTGATAAATAAAAATTGAGAATGCTTTCATTTGCATGGAAGATTCCCGCAAGACATGATTCAAACTCATCCTAATCCTGGTGTATTATTGCCGGAAAACATGTTTCTTCTCTTTGACTAATCAAATAGCATTCTACATTTTCATATAGGCAATATCATAATCTTCTTAATGGTATCCACTTTTTTCTTTCTGAACTGAATGTTTATATACTCTAAATCGTTGTTAACAAGCACGTATAACTCTGGCAATATAGTTACCGTATTACTACTGTTTATCATAAGAGCTAGAAAACACCGTGTACGTTAGTTTATATTCAGACCCAGTTGTGCAGTCCTCTGAAAGAATTAAGTCAAGCAGGACAAAAAAATATAATGAAAATTACGTAATCGATAGAACTGCGAAAGCAAAGCGCCTGGTTCAGTAATCGTTTTCATTCTTGATTGATAGGTTAACTAAACTGGTTACATTTGGTATATTGTTTGCTACAGTTGCTCAGAATAAATTCACTACGACATATCGCTCAGTGATAGGTATTCAGCGGAAAACTGTAAGTATGTGGCGCCTCGCAAACCCTGTAATACACTCTGTCTCCTATTTGGACGGATATCAGTGTTTTTACAGACATATCGGTTACCGTTACAAACTAACGTCTTCACCATACTTATTTCAATACACGATTCAACTATTATTATATTATTTATTATGATTACAAATTATTCTAACAATAGGTAAGTTTAACCTTCAAAATAAGTGAAAAATATTAAGCAACAACTTTGAAAATCTAGCGTTTAAAAATAGCTCTATGAACTACATTAATTGGTTATAAACTACACTCAGTTTGAGGAATGTTTTTCCTTCACAGGTGAAGTATTTGAAAACATTCATACCTGTCCTTTTTTAAATATTCCGAAACCCCAATCTAAGGTGGATCACGGTTGCAGACAGTGGAAAATGGATGTCTTTTTTGTGAAAACCTATTTTCAGCTTATTCGTGTTGTTTGCTAAGGAATGCAAGTGCAATTCTGAGAAGTATTTCTTGTCTTGTTGAATAGGTTCCATCATGTACAGGTTAGAGTACTATGTATATCTATGCCCGTCAGTATGTCTATTTAACCAAGAAACTTCAGAAGTTTTCAACCGTGTGTCAGCTAGTAACTGTGTGGGCCATGTCATCGGATCAAGGTTCAGTTTTGCACACCACATTCTTATCTATTTAGCATTATGTAGTGAACAACATTAATACCGATATATTTACTATCCGGTAAGCATGAGACTTATGAATGGTTAGAAACGACATAAACCTATGGGTATATACGACAGCAAGCAACTTAATTACCCTTCCAGAAATGAACGCTTACCAGCCACCTTTTAACGGGCACCGACTGTGCGGAAATATGACCTATCTCACGTTGTACACCGGTGCACACATTCGTCGAGTCTATCGAAATGTTTTTTTGCTCATATCTGGCGGTTACCGTTTTCCATCTGTCCATCCAGGACACTTCTTGACGTTTGCACAAACTAATCCTTGAATCCCACAATAAGCAGGCAACTGAGACATTTCTTCGAGTTTTCGATTAACCAGAAATGTTTCGATGTGCAGCATACTAAGAATGGTTGCTTTCGATTGCACAACTTAAGAAGTGGCTTTTCGCAACCGAGCGGCGATATCCCGTTACACCCCACATAAACTCTAATATAAAGCAGATAGACAGTCCTCGTATTCAGATATATTAGAGGGTTTAGTTACGGCTTCACTGGTCCACGACTTCGCGTTCCAACAATATACCGATAAAACACTCAGCCTCAACCGATTAACTTGTTGTTTGTTTCACACCCGCTTTGGCGCAATTGTCCTTATAGGTTCAGATCGTAACTGGTTCTTTACTCATTCTGCACTAGAGCACAATGTTCTCGTGAGACGGTAGAAATTAGTTTTCTCTTAATTAAACTCACCAAGCGCATGAACAGAATCTTTCAACTATCGTGCCATGATCCACTTTAATTCATGGTGTCAGTAGGAGAGTGCTAAGTGATCTTGTCGACTGTTATGTTGAGTTAAATTTTTTAACCCCTTCTAGATATACAGTTCATATGTGTGATACTTCCAATTAAATATGCCAACATGTTTGTGTCTTATGTGCAACAGCTAAATTGTCTAAATAATCGGTATACAATCTATCTATAGACTGACTGGTGGAGTGGCGTAACAATCTTAGAATGTCAATAGGGACTGCGAAAATGAATGCTAATGAAATAATATCCTTCCAGTCTATTCTCATCTACAGTCTACGACGTTCTAATTTGTAATAATGCTGACTAAAAGTCTGTCTAATAACGGTCAGTCATGGTTGATATAGCGTTGTGAAAAATCACCCCGGTAATACAGTGGCTAAAAAAGCGCACCCTATAAAACCATAATGGTAATGTTCCGAAGATCAGCACGTACCCAACGATAAAATACCGATAGCCACTTTAAACCTTGAAAGTGCAACTGAATACAGGAGTTAAGAGATGTCAAATATGTGTATATTATTTATAGTAAGATAATTCCTCTAAGGTTTTGAACAACACGGATGATATTAGTTCTTCGATAATCATAACGCATGCATTTCAGTTGAATTAGAAGTTATCTACAACCTAAAACCCTAGGTATAACCTGATTTCCTGTATATCACAGGAGACGTATTATTTTGTAACATATAATTGAACAAACACTCGCATTTGATTGCAGTTTTCCCATTGTAATATAAATGTTAAAGCTTCGTTACTGGCTATACCTTGTTTTTTTTTTTGTTTGTGTTTGTTTGTGGTTGGGGTGTGGTTCAGAACAGGAATTGTATTTCTGAAACGCGTTGCCTGACGACTTTGAAGTTGTTTAAACATATGGGGATAAAAAAATCTCTTTTGCTAATAGGAAAATACAATGGTATATATGTAAGTTCGAAGTTATGGTAGCATTTTTGAATGTTGTTTAAAATAAAAAAACACCGTTGCATAGCTGTGGATTATGTCTAATGACAATTTGTGATTGAAGTGTGGAAAAGATTTATTAACCTGGATGGGAACCATTTTCGGTTGTTTCATACAACATTAAACAGTGAAACATTGATTAACAAGATATGCTGTTTTTCAAAGTTGAAGGATTTTTTGGGAAAAGTGGCAAACAACACCATTATGACTGTTAACAACATGCTGCAAACTAAACTGGTAACATATTAATTACAGCTGGCTAATGCACTCCGCCTGGAAACATTTTTACATGGAATAACTGCCAGTAAACGGACACTATCACAATAACGTCAGGTTTGAGTAATTTGTCCTGCAACCAACAGAATTGAAAATATTCCGTTCTATTTACCTTTTATGCAGCCAAAAAACCAGGACGTTGTAACATATACCGTCGTGCAATCATTCGATTGAATAACGCACTGCCCTCTTCAATACTGTTCGTGCAGTCAATGAGGTGAACATGCAAATGTCAGTATGTTATTTTTGACAATCAATCTTGAAATTACGTCAGTTCACCTCGTGTATGCACATCAGTACCATCGTAAATAGATAGTGAGATCCGATTGAGGTTTGCTTACATTGTCAAGTGAAACAGTACAAAATATAGTTCGGGGAAAACCAAATTTCGGCAATGAATTACAGATCTGAAGTTGAGTATCAGATATACAGTGTTTCTCTCAAGAACATTCCGTTACAACTTATCAGGTAAGGAATGCTGTGGAGCGAGAAATTTTGGAGAACCTGCAGCGAAAATTGCATGTAACAATCCAAATTTACACATAACGTACTTAGATTATCATGGTTAATTCGTTACCAAGGTTTGTGACACACCACTTCGTAATTGTTACGGACTTTATCATCCGTAACATTCTTCAGCAATTTTTATGTACCGGATGCAAAATGCTTCATCTAAGTCGAATTGGGACCTTCAAATTGACCAACTGAAGAAACGAGTTCAGAATCAACAGATTGTACGATTCACGGCCAGCCCGAATACATCGCATCTTATCAAGCACACGCCGCAATTTTGGTGATTATGTAATCGAATCGAACAAGATTAGTGAACAACGAAATTTCTTATTTACAACAGAAGCTGCAAACTGAAAAACGTGTGCTTGTGTTGACGAATTAGCAAATGCTGAGCAGTTCACGATGCTAGCCGTTTGTGATTTATTTTCGAATTCGCATTCGTTTACATCAAATCGATAAATCCAAGTTTGCATCCTATCCACATTGAAATGTGTTGCTCGAATTCGTCCACGCAAATGTCTCTTTGTTCTATGGATGTTAGCGTCCAAATACTTATATGTGAATTCGTAAGTACAGTGTAACCTGGCGTACAAAACAGGTGAGGACTTGAAGTAGAGAATCAGTTAATGCATTGTAAAATACCCGGTATTGTCTCAGTGACGTTAAAAACACGTACAATCGATTAAATTGTGGAAATATTTCTAACTGAGGATAATAATCAGATGTTGTCTTTATGGTTGACCAAGCGTTCGGTTAATCTACTTGGTTTTCGTCGAAAGTGAACTCATATTATAGTGGACGGGCAAATCGGAGGCGCGATTATCCCAACATTCAGTAGAACATTTTAATGTGATGATCAGATGTGATCAAAGCTCAGAGCAAGCGGATAGCGGGCAATGCGTGTGACCGAGTGAGCCATCACCCAACGAAAGCAGACAAGTGGGCAAGAAATGGCGGAAAAATACCATGAGGGACAGCGTCAGCCAGACACAAACCAGCCACACGTGTCGAAGGAGACCGCCGCTGCGTGTTAGGCTAGAATTCGGGCTCATAGATGTGAATGCACAAGTCGTGGGAATGTTTTAAGTTGGACAATAAAGATTGTGCTTTGTTGAGCGATTTTTTTCGCATAATGACTCATCTGCCTCAAGCTTGATAGTAATCACAATAATTTTGCCGAGTCTATTCACGAATCGCAGCATTTTAATTTTGCGGTGATTTAATACACGGCCAATTTGACGCTGATACTTGTGTCTACTGTCGGTGGCTAAAACCACATAACTGTCAAGATATACTGCATACAGTTTTAGTCGTCAAGTTTACCACTGGACTTCTCAAAGCAACAGCATGAATTTGTCTGTAGTCCTCGTCTTGAAAATAAAAGTTTGTGTAAGATGTGCCGACTGAAAAAGTCACCTTAGTTATGACGCTGGACTGGCAACTTACATGTTGGCCTGTTCCATTTTTTTTACAAGTGTCATTACTGGTTGCTCCAGGCAGCAAATTCATGAACCTTGAGACAGAGTTTATGTTTGCCATATATTTCTCCTTCATAGTAATCCCATCATTATGTTCAGTTCACAAAAAACTGTGCCTCACCATAAACTGTTAGAATAGTGGGCATCACAAACGCTTGGATGTTACGCAAACCTGTATGAAGTCGAAAATAACCTACATCATCAACCGCTCAACATTTGTTAGTCTGTCCGCCGTAAATCAAATTGAATGAACAGGATCGTATCTTTCACGTAGAAGGTACCGTAGATGGTTGTAGAGAAAAATCAAGAAATATTGTCCTCGTCTGGGTAACTACAGTAAGACCTTTCTGTTGCGATCCAGTTGCTGTGCCGTCCGTCTATGTTACGTTCCTGCATGTGCACACACACACGCACAAACGCACACAATCGCTCACTCACGTGAACTTTACCGTTTCACACCTGCCGGTCACGTGCGCACTCTGGCTAGCGTGCCCAGACATGCTTTGTCCTTTTCTCATCGGCTTGTTATTGGTTCATCGATCCGTTCGCTGTAAACCCTAGTCATTGTTACATGTAATTCACTTTCATGCTGGCTCAGCCAGGATACACAAGGTTCCTCCTGCATCCCTTCAGTTCTCACTTCAGTGCGTAGTGCAGACGTAACAGTTACCTTGGTAACTCAATGATCGTGGCAATCTAGACGAGTTGTACTTTAACCGGTCTGGGTTTATGCCACACTTTTCTCGTGATTCACATAACGCGTTATTTCGCTGATATATCATCACGCCACACCGCCGACTAAACTTGATGATTTCAGGAAAAATGTTCCGTAGATGTCCGTCGTGTGATTTGAAATTTCTGGTATTTGTTTACTGTTAAAATTAACGAATGCTACATACGAACAGTTGTAGTGTGTGTGGGATGCTTCATTTGCGGAAAAAGAAGTTGGTTTACATGACGCTAGACTACAAAGGCGAGGCGTTGGCTGAACTGGTGACTCGTAGACTAAGTAACGCAATTGAAAAGACCTATAGTGCGGCACAACTGCGAATCTCGTTCAGATCCTGACTCGGTAATCCACGTACAACTCAAAGATACGTTGCCTAAATGTGTGACCTCATTTTGTGTTTATTCTTTCACATGCTCCTGTGGAGCAGGTTACGTCGGTCGCACAACCAGGCGCCTTTCTCATAGGATACATGAGCACCACCCCAAATTGCTGACTAAGGGCGACGTGAAGTCCATTTCCAGTGCAATTCTGTCGAACCTTGTTG
>LOND01002645.1:36241-48047 GCA_014220965.1 Paragonimus kellicotti | reverse complement strand
AAACGGAAAAGATAGGACCAATGCGATCGAGAAAAGCATTTCTAGAGTTGTCAAGTCAGTTACGGGGGCCATGGTAACCGCAGGGCCTGTACAAATTTCTTCTGAGCGCACAACTGTGGATTGCGCAACCGAATTCCGATCGCCTCCGCAGTGGCCAGAATACGAAACTTGACTCCTCTGGATTGATGACTGGGCAAGCGGTAAATGGGCTGGAAAGCTACTTCCGGTGAGATTTGGTGACCTGAATCAACAAGGTGCGCCAGAATTGCACTCGAAATGGACTTCACCTCGCCCTTAGTCAGCCATGCGGGGTGGTGCTCACGTATCCTCTGAGAAAGGCGCCTGGTTGTGCGACCGACGTAACCTGATTTCCACCAGAGCATGTGAGAGAATAAAACACAAAATGAATCGGTCACAATTTATGTCACACAGAAATCCTCCTTGGAGTGGTACGTGCCTCCCAGTTATCGAGTCAGTCTGAACGAGATTCGTGTAGTTTGGTGCCGCACAAATATAGCTTCTTTCAATTTAGCATTACTTAGTCGTACGAGCGCACCAGTTCAGCCAACGCCTCGCTTGCTAGGTCTAGCGTCATGTATAACCAACTTCTTTTTTTAGAAAAAAAGAAGCATCCCACACACACTTAGCAGAGCTGTTCGTAATGTAGCATTCTTAATGCTTTAAACAAGTAAAAACAAATACCAGAACAATTTCAAAATCACACGACGGACATCTACGTGAAACAGTTTTGTCCTGCAAATCAATCCAAGTTTAGTCCGGGCGCGTCTGACAGTTGCAGAGACTGTGTTGTAGTCTTCCATGGGACCTACTCAGTGAGAGAATCTTCATATGGTTGGGAAAACTTCGGCTTAGTTTAATATCAACATTTTGATTTTCGCCAGTAGATCCATGGATCGTTAACCGAGCAGTGTTTGTTGCGTCGTCCAATAAGACATCCAGAATCCGAAGCATTCTTCGCATAGTTAAACACTATCCTAGTAGACTACGGTAAATATCTGCAGATTGAAATATCGCAAAATGGGTAATGTGATTCTTTTTTTAAGGGGTTCAACTGGATTCTCATAAATTGTAATATAGTACCATACAGGCAACATTAAGATAGTAAAACAAGAAATTACCAACGATCTTACCAAATTTTTTTGAACTCGCCAGTCTAGTTGGATTTCCAGCACCCTGTGAGTTTTGAACAAAGTTTTCTGCTGATTTACTAGATCACGAGCCGATTGATAATATCAAAAATTTATCGGCTACTTCAGATGTGCCGCCATATTTCGATTGAAACTCGCAATTAAGCGCACCTCTTGATATGCCAGATATCGCCATCGAGATAATTTACTAATAGACACCAGCAGTCCTCTTCTTGGATAGTTAAATCCAGTCGAAAACAATAATTGCAGGATACATCAGTTGTTGAGTACTTAGTCAACCGTTTGTTACTTCCGATACGTTTTCGAATAATACCACCGTAATCCGCACGGGTCAGAATCTATCATTGTATCATTCTCAGTCGATCTGGTTACTATTTGCAATACGGAGTTCGGCACTTAGAACTTCGTCTATCAGATTTCACCAGTGGCATCAACAACACCGTGACATACGCTTCATCGCGAGTGTTTACACCGGCTGATCGAATCTCGATCTATGCACCTGTTATGGTAGATGTACAAATTCCGATATAGACGATATTTACTTCTGAGTTCAACTATTTCCTCATGGTATGCAAATTAAGCATCAACATTCAGCGAGGCTCAGTTCTGAAATCTAAATCGCTTAAAGGACGTTTGAAATCGGGCATGTCACCCAAACCTACTAAAAAGATAAGATACATCCGAATGACTGGTACTCAACACGTTCATCGCATGTACAGTGTTGACCTGTTATCGTCTCATGGTATGAGATATCCTTTCACGACGAGATACCGCCGAAACGATCTCGTGAGTTTACGAAGTGTGTCGAACGGTACCAATCGGCTTCCCATTGATACTACGACTAGCCGTGACTTGTAGCTACGAAGGAAATCTCCCAGAAACAATCAAAGCAAAGTGATGGCATTTTTCCTGTGCTAAAGTATCCCACTCTGTTTCAAAGGAGATGTCCCAAGTGCATTCATTGACAACTAAAGATAACACCAGGCGCGTTTGGTATCATCCACCAGTCTTGCAAAGAGTTTTGTTAGACATCTATGCTGCAAAAGAAAGATTAATTTCCACGGAAGCTCCCGTCGACGTTGAGAATTCAAACAAGCGTTAGAATGGTTGGTGTCATCCCCAACAGTAACGAATGAAACATTATCTTGGACAACGTAACCCATATGGAAGATAACGTAGATTTTTTATGCAGCCACGAGTAAAGCTGCGATACCTCACGTCAACACACTAACTTTGATGTTAGTGGTTTGTAGTAAATTTACATTCACAAGATAATGTGAACAGGCACGGTGGTACTGGTAAGGCAACTCTCACGTCGCAGGGAGTTTAGGATTTTGGGGACGTCGAAGGTGATCTCACTACACCCGTTTGCAGGTCATGTCATCGAATGCCGCATACCATGCTTCTCTGGTCTGGTAACCCTCTCGGCAGCTGGTGCTAAACTTCCCCCAACTTACCAGTGTTTTTCATTTATTACGCAACTCAATACCGAACTTAGACTTCGTCCAATAAATACTCCTTCTCAACTGCTCTCGTTACTACTTACGTTTGAGACATGCGACATGGCATATTGAAAAACTGCTTCCACTGGCGAATACCATATAACAGGTGGAAGTGCAGCCATCGATCTTTCCACGATGACGTTTAGTGGAATGGATGTTACAAGGAAAACAGTAGTATGATCACAAATTACGTTCATACAGTTTGTGTCTGAAGGGATCAGATTACAAACGGTATCAGAAATCCAAACACTGGAGAACCGGTACAATTAAAAATTGGGAAGGAATTCAGATATAACGACAGACTACTCCAATAAACCGGCGGAGGAATAAGGTAAACTAGAAATACCTGAAGATATCCAAAAAACATACTGAAAACTGTAAAACAGTAGGTGATATGAACCAGCCAACATTAACATGAAGATAGTCTTTTGTCCGGAACAAAAAATTAGCTCAAACGAAGGCAAACGCGGGTGAATCACTAAAGGTAAATCTATTTAACCATAAGGTGTAATAGTTTATGGATCGAGCGGCAATAGTGGTTGGAACGATTACAGCATAATAACTTACATGCAGTCAACTAATGAGGACGACCATTACGGTGATTGATACAGTTGAGTGGTCAGTATGAGTGCAGATAGTCAATAACCTGTTTGCACCCACTGCCCTTCTAGATACATTTGGATTTATGTTCTTCGATAGCTTTTTCTTCTACAATATTCCAAATTAATGCTGAGAGGTGAGCAGTGGACCCGTCTGGTCAGACTCATGGCAGTGCTGAATGAAAACAACCTTACGTATCCATCACACACATATAACAGGGATTAGAGAAAACACCGAGCTTGAGATCAATCAACTGCGTACAGTTAGCTTAGAATTAACGAAGTAACGCGTAAAAAAAGGTACGCGGTATCAAAATAAGTTACTGTCGCTAATAGCAACTAGCTCGCGACTCGAATTTGGGACACCAGGAAGAAAAGAGTAACAACACAAGAAACTAACGAGTTGAGATCAATCTGATAGTGCAGATAACAGCATCTTGCTGGGCGCAAACAGAAACATGGACTTGTATGCTTGATTGTCGGGGCGTAAATCCACAAACTTCCGGAGTCGTGTGCGAAAACATAAAGAGACAGAAAAACGCTTGAGTGAGCCAGAACTGAGTGGTGATAGCGTTGCACAACTCACGACCAACCGCATATCACAATAAAAATGATTGCACCAAAGTCATGGGTAGACCAGAGAGACCAGCTCTCAACTGTGTCGGAGTCATGTGCGACAGTGTCGATTCGTGTCAGAAACCAGACAGCAACCTCAACAAATCAAGTCCAAATACGCTCACGTAGGGGGAACAGAAAAATGTAAGATGAAATGCTTACAGAAGATAATTGGAACAAAAGATTAACAGTGATATAAGCATATACTGGACAAACAGCACTCTGTATCGGTTGACCTGTGTGACAACAGCTGATCGACAACAAAATAGCAGAAGAGAGAAAAAGAACAACACGCTACCACGGAATGATATGATGAGAGATATGAGACGTATAAAATTAAGAGTAAACCAAGTAGAAATAGAGGAAACCCGAACACAGAATGCCATGGAGTAGTTTCACAAATCGTGACGATGGGGCTGTGGTTATCAATATCAGTTTTTGGACGTGGCAGATAGACGAGTGCCAGCTTTGCGACGCCAAACAGCGGCGAACGGGCGTACGAAAGAATAGTTTCGAGGCAAATTCGATCGGTTCTGAGATAGGGAGATTGGTGGATGCCGGCGACCATTGGACTCGATGTGTCTAGCCTGAACTGTCATTGGATAGGGAAAGGGAAAAAGTAAACCGTAAGCACGTGAACAACCAGACAGCGAATGGACGCTGAATGATTGAATGGCGTAAGACTGGCGCGCAAGATGCTGAAATTGATAGAGGCTAACGAGTTGAAAGACGAATAAATTCGATTGAGCAATGAATCAGCGATCAATACCAGGGAAACCAAATTAATAACCATTTCCACGTTTTTGAGTATTGGTGAGATCGTCGACGGAAATGAAAGCCAGAGATAAACACAAGAGGAACAAGTGTAGCAGAAAAAGCTTGGTCAACTTTGACAATGTTCTCACGATTAACCTGTTTTCAATTCAAAATATTAGCTACCGACCTCTTGGGGCGTTAGCGACTAATTTAAACAACGCTCATGCGCAGGACTGTTAGGATTGAGATGGTGATGTACCAAGCTCGTGTGCTCAGTACATCGCTGCGTGGCATATCACAATGACCGAAGGTAAAGGGTAACTGCGCAAATACGTCAAGAGTGGCTAGCACTACACCATTTGAGGTTCGACGCACACACTCTATATTGAGTTTAAACCTGAAAAATAGGACCGGAACGTGTATGAATGGAGACCGTCGTACTACAACCGGTCAACGGTGGTTAGCCTTATGGTAAGAGCAGATATTAGTACATTTTATATACGACACGGAAAACCAATGTATTCAAATGTTAACTGATAAACCAAACAAACGTCCAGGATATAAAACACCCGTAAGGGTGATGGACAAAACTGGTACCAGGTCATCTTGACCAACATTTCTGAAAAGGAGAGCAAGTGATTTACCAATGGACAAGAATCGTTGGTTGATACGAAGTGATAACGTACAACTGAGTTAGGTTACTTGCGTCTAACGCATTCGCCGTCTCTTCGTTCACGATTCGCACTGAGTGCGTTGATGATTAACAAGTCCGAGAGGGTTAATGCATAGATAAAGCAAGATGATGCAGGGCTATGCCGACCGTCAATAATACAGTTATAAAATTTACTGAAAACGTTCTTTATCTCGTCCAGATTGGTAAAGCGCTAGTGACGGAGGACTCTAGTGTTTTGTGTACACAGCCGGCAGACGACATGGAGATCTAGCGCAGGTGTTCTGGCAGCCAACTGAATACACCAGATGCCACTGACAGGATGACTGTGAATAACCTAACACAACAACGAATCACCAACAAGTCACTTGCCTCAGCCCTTAGTTTGGCAGAAGACAAGTGGACAACACAGAAACGGAATAGCTGCGATTGAGGATTGGTTGGACAGGACAACCTTTGAACCATGGCGACCCAGTTTCGGAAGGTGTCCTGCTCTAGTTTGTTCAGTTCATCTGAGGGCAGAAGATCGTCCCGTAGGAGTTCAAGGAAGCGCCCATTGTATCTTCGTTCAAAGATGTTAAGAAGCACATTTCCGAACCAAGCAGCCAGGACGCATCACGCCATACCGATCGATCGACCCAGTTTCGGGTGGTATGGTCGTGGGTGTTAGTATGGTTCCACTCAGCCAATCAGATTGCAACCATACGGTAGAACGCCTGTAAATCATTTGAACCGTGTTTTCTCGTGTTTGCTTTCTGATACCCTCTGTAACGCCCTAACTAGCATATATGACTGTTTCATTCGATTTTCTCTGTATTTTGTCACTCATGTATAGTAATCTTTTCGTCCTATTTACTTAGAGTCCGTGTGAACTAATTCTGACTCGGGTTTCTCAATAAACGGTGTTATCACGTCTTTTCGTTCTCCTTCCAGAGTTTGGGTCAAACGATTGAGTGCATAACAAAAGGGACTGTTCAATAAAAGGTAAGTGGAGCAGACAATGCACGAACAGCTCCCGGAATATCAGTCTGTTGAATTGAGTTAGAAAAGTTCTAGCAAGAATTCTGCTTAACTAATTCAATGCTAAAATCTACGAAATCAAAGTTGCCGACAAGCACAGTGGATTCCCGGACAGTCACAGTAGGATTGACGTTCATCGATGTTCATCGCTCGTCCGATTCAATGAAACTGCTGTGAATATAATCAGTCACTACATACCATTCTGTGGATTTCGTTAAGTAGTTTGATGCCGTATTTCATGAGACATTGTAGGCAGTGTAGAGTAAGTTTGGATATCCAGGTAAATCTGTTAACTTAATTAAAATGTTGAATGAGGATGTGACGCAAACGTGATTAAAATTATCATTGGCGTGAAGTAGAGTTTTGCCTAAACCCATATTTATTTAGTTTATATACGGCCGCAATACCAACAGTTGCATTTCAGAACTCAGAGGACAGTGTCCAAATCGTAACATCCCTCGTATTACGTTCTCAGTATCAGTTGTATTTTAACTTAAACCACTACAATGCAGGGATCCCTGTATTCTGTTTCCGAGAGACGACCATGTCGTTTTCGCACAACAATGCTACGTAGATGGCCGGTATTAACTGGCTGGGATATAAAGACTCCTACTCATAAGCCTTCTGATGGTACTTTTCCGAATTAACAGCGGGTACGGCGTGTGTGCTGTAATGAGACTAAACAGAAGCAGCTTCCTGATGAGAGTGCAAGCACAAGCTGCTGCAAGCGGACTTCCGGTCGATTGGCTCCAACCAACCAAAAACAGCCATCAGGTTTTGCATCGAATTTGTTTGTAAGAGGTGGTTGATCAAAACAAGTTGTTTGAACGCGTGTCAGATTTAAACAACTGAGTTGCTCGAGGCAAATTCGTGGAACGTAGCAACGACGTTCAAGTCTCCAGCGCCGCGCAGCGTGTAGAAGACGAGTGAGCTGGTGATAAAAATTATCTTTAACTGCATCTGAACTAGTCTGTGGGGGTTTATGCCTCAACAACAAACAGACAGCGTCTGCGATGGGCGTCTCTCGATGCTCTAAAAGTATCTTCGAGTCTCAAAGTGTAAACAAAGCTGTTGACGGGCATCCAGTCAAGTAGAGCCTTCTTTGCGCATGGGCTTGGCCAGTGGCTTGAGCTATAGGGTCTCCAGACAAGCGCACATTGTACACGCAAAATAAAGCGGCCGACGGAGATTGAATCTGTAACACTGAGCTAGAATCCTGAAGCCGTGTTTTAGCAAGACAACAGATATCGATAGCGAGGTCTTCAAAGTACGTGCCAGAGCTGTCTGTTGATCTATCTGCACACGTGTTCGAACATCAAAGGTGACAAGTTTAAATGATGTTCGGTGGGCAAGCAGTGGTGTTTGGCACACAAACATTCTGGCTATGACTTCATCGCGAGCAGCAAACGAGGCAAGTCTAGGGTATGTGTGCGATAACGAGATCGGAGGGTCATCACGTAAAGAATCGCCCAGCTTTTTTATCACAAGATGGTCGGTGGTTGTTACTACTGGGTAACAAGCGGCGGCCGACTATTTTCAGGCTACACAACCTTAGGCAGTGAGAATGCCTGAGTTAACGGGGTCTCGAACCAAATTTCGTAAAAACAGGAAGCCGACATCATTATCACCGAACTCTTATGATGGGTCAAAACAGGTGTGATTTACAAACTTCGTCTGAATCTATTAATTTAACCGCAGAAATCGGTGGAAGAAACAAACTCATTGACTTACACACAGGAATGTCCGCGACAGGTTGTACCGTGTTCGTACGAGGCTGAGAAAGACCAAGGTTATCCGTACAACAGAGTAGTGAACCTGTCAAGGACTGGGAGTCGTGAGGAATGCGTGATCGGTCGGAGGACGAGACGATATCTGGCATGGGCGGAGTAATAAGATTGGAGGCAGCAAGAATACCATGAATTTTTTTCAGCCCAGGATTGGTGCGCAAGGTGAAGCCGGTTAGCTCCTCTATCCGGGACCAGCGATCCATACGCTCATGCAGTTCGTTTTGTAGTTGTTCCAACACCATCCTAAGCATGAAAGAACCATATACATATTTGTTTCGACATTCAAGCACGACGGGAAGAGCTGCAAGTGGTTACAATCATAGTGAGGAACACAACAATGACAAACAAAGGTACTGGTTGCTAGAAATCTTGAAGTAGCGCCAATACTTCACAATAACAATGTACAGTCCAAAAAGACAAGACGACGTCGCTAACCTGTGAAAGATGCTGAGGCCAGCCGATCTGTCTTACAGACTGGAGTAATGGGATCGTATACTTCAGGCCTCGTAATCAATCACAGTGATGCAGGTCCATGCTGCCGCAGAGACAGTCACCAAGAAAACTCCCTCTGGGTGTCTGTACAATTAGAACCAGGCAGAGAAGATGCGACCAAACAACCTTGCACTCCATCACTTGCGAGGTAACTGCCGAGAGAACCATACCGCCTAATAACTCCCAATCTTTTACACCGAAGAGGAGGGTTGATTAGACAAATCCCAATCAAAGCCAACGACTCAACAGTCTGGCCCAACAGTAAGGGGTATGCCTAGTCCGAGGAAGCGGCGATGTCTGATTCCCAGCATTGTTGCGCACAACGGATGTATTGGTAGCCACATCAGATTTTTAAATGATATCGAGATTTTTTTGACTGTATTGCATAACGCGACGACCAGTACAGACAACCGCTGGGTGATCAGCGTGTTTTATTGTGTAAGGGTACTTTTTGTGACTCCCCTATTCTTTATTCGGAAAACATCAGTTCTGGATCCTTGTTAGATGCGTTGCTAACTAAGAACTCCTACACATGATCTGAACTTATTGTATATCCCCACTCGATGAAACATTCGGAGGTAAAAGGCTAACAAGCTTCTCAGACGTACCTTTTGTGTGAGATAAGTGTACAGTGATATCCCGCCAACCGATTCAAAAACTACCGAAGCATTCAAAGAGTACCGATCTTCCGTAATACATGGCTGCGTTTTAACAGCTCATAACGATGCACTTAATACAATCGAGATACAGACAGAGCCCGATTTTCTTCTGACGGTTTGGCCTTTCCAAACTGAAATGCCCAGCGCGCACTAATTACAATTTGAACCAGAAATATCCCCCCCTCCGATGACCGCGGTACATGTTACGTCGTCTTTTTAGCAGATGCAAATTATCATGACCGAGCCTCCTTAAGGGGAGGATTTTCCCAACTCAAAGCTTCTGTAACGGAAAGGAAACACGATTACGGTAGGACATGCTTCGTTGGAGAGGGCAAGAAGGTGTTAATTTGAATTAGGTGCCTTGTGATGTTCTCGAAACATAAACTCCGGTGAAATTAAGGCGTCAGTTGAAAGAACAAGGAGCATCAATATGATCGTAATAATAAAACAAATGAGCAAATGAATCGCTGTGCCGTCAAGCGGAATGCCCAGCCACCGTTCCCATTTCCACTGCAGATCGTAAAAAGATTATGTCAGTCTCACTCAAATTTTTCTCACAAATGTTGGCTCCCAGGGACTGCAGTGGATTCCGGGAAATTTCAGATGCATTGTACTTTTAACTGCCAGGTATCTCGAGGGCTTGGTCCAACAAGTCCGCTTTAATTATTTTACTGACTGCTAGAACACGACGTCACCAATCATCCGGACACTGAGTAAGATTTCATCGATAACCCAATCGCCAGTGTTTTAACTAATCACAACCAAAAAAGTGATCGCGACAATACTGGAGGGACAGATCGAGTAAGTTGGATGTTTACATCTCTCGTGAATCACGTACTTTGCATCGTCACATCAAGGCCGTACCGATCAGAAAGTCACATAACTGCCTCTGATTAAGTACATACAGTGAGAACACTGGATAGTACGCATGAATGCTGAATGACGTACAAACAATTCGAGTAAACCAGACAAGTAGTGGTCATCCCAATGATGAGCACATACTAATGGTCTATATACGCTGGATGCTCCAGCGATTTTCTTCCAATTCGTGTTTAGACCTGTCCAAGTCTTGGTTCGGCGTTAGTCACGCCCGGCACCGTCTCGGGGTGTGGCCACGTGTGGAAGACGAGCATGATGATTCTACTTCAAGCAATGCTTGATCGATTAATTGGGGACGACGATTAACTGCATTGATTCGATGATCAAATCACTACTATCAGGTCAGTGGGTAGTACTCGCGCCAGGTACCATACAACGACAATAAAGAAAGAAAGGAAAGGTTGAAAAGGGTTAAACCTTCTTTTTTTTCCCCCCTTCCCCCCCTCTGATTGTAGATTGAACATGCGGTCGTCTGAGACACTGACCTTCTGGAGTTATAGGTAGTTAGTTGATTAATGCGGAAAGAGAGGCGTGCACCTCTACTTCGGTGTACTTGACAATTATCACGTATTATTATCATAAGTTATCATGCATACTTCTTAGACAAACGATTAAAGGTTCATGGAGCATTGAACATCGTACAAATCTTCTCAGATATCCGGAAATGTTTCGTGTGACATATAAATATATCCCAATCTAGCGGTTTTAGATCAAGAGTGCATTAATTTTCATAGCAAACTATATGTTCAATTATGAACTTTTTACTAAGGTTGTCGAAAGAATTTTAGTGACGTTCGCTTCCACTGAACAGTACTATACCATGAGGCGAAAAAACATGCAGCACGGAACTGGCTCGTCCTTCTAGGGATTATAAGTTTCTCCGTCCTCGAATTGTTAACCTGCAAAGCCAAATAGCCGAAAAAGACCTCGACTTCACTATTCGGAGTAGTGGTTACTCCGAAAACCACATAAATAGGCATAATGTGTGAAAAATATACCTATTTAGAGGGATCCCATAATGATGTGCCTATGGTACTGCTGCTAACGGAACACACATCACGTTCGAGTATACGGTTTAGTTCCCGTCGGTTAGATGCTGACATCCCTCGCATGGAAGACGCCGAAGCAAATCAAGTTAGGAAGAAAAAAACATCAGCAGATGAAAAGGAATATTTAACTGGTGCCAAAGACAATCGAGGTTCAGTATGGACTGACCGTAGTCACATGTAGGATGGTTAAACAGCGAGAGTTTGCGGAATACGTGACAAAACAAACGAAACTGGAATAAAAGTATTTTACAGCATCGAATGGTTAGATACAAACTGAATACGGGAAAAAAAGTAGTGGGCCCTCCTAAAAATGTCCACCAAACTAGAACGATCGACTTTCGCGTTCCCATAGAGAGCAGCAGTGTAGAAAAGTGGTAGCTGATAGCCACGGTCAAACGAGTTTACTCACTCCCTAAAGATTTTTTGGTTTCGGCTTTTACAACGCAGTACGTCTGCTGCTACGTGACACAGTGAGCCATTAGCAAATGGACTACTCTCAGACTATCAAAACTTAGCCAGAAGCCGCGGCAACCTGGGTTCAAGTGTGCAACGGTGGAAGTTTTAATCGGTGACACTACCACGTGTATTAGTCCTTATGGGTACACAGAC
>LOND01002645.1:0-18000 GCA_014220965.1 Paragonimus kellicotti | reverse complement strand
ACAACTAGGTGACGAATGCTTCTGGTTTAACCGAAAGAACACCCGTAGCAATTTCGAACATCTCGGAAACGGAGAGAAAACGGGATGACTGAGTTGTCCATGTAGGTCAGGTGAATTAAAACGATCTGTGATCCAAAAACCAAAATTGACCTTCACACAGAGAAGCACAACAACAGATCAAGTACACAGCAAATATGGAAATACGTACCGCTTGGCGAGCAGCATTTAGCTGCTGCTCGGCCTCCATCTTCCTACTCCGGTAATGTTGCAGTTCGTGCTCATAGGTCACTTGCAACCAAAGCATGAGTTCGGTGGTGGCGGGCAACGAACCACCATCCAATGTGATGCTGCGTCTCGCTGGCGCGAGAGGAAATGAATCCAGATCAGCCAGATTCCATGCCGAACTACCCTGTGTCAGTTTATTCGATGACCAAATCGAGTTTTGATCGCAGTCGGAACCCTCCTCCACAGGTTCTTCAACAGAATCCATCTCCGGCAAACCCCTAGTGCCTCGAAGTGGTACGCCCTGCTCGCATGAGTGAGATGTGGATAATTTGGAGCCCGGAGGTTGGGAAGCACGGGATGTTGGTACATCGGTCAACTGATAAAAGAAAACGATAAAGTCGTTTTTGAGTAGGTAGGCTCGGGTTCAGACGCGTGGCCAGTAAACGTTTGGTCAGCTTTAAGATATATGAACATGCTTATGTAACAGGACTGTGAAGCAATTAGTTTGATCGATCGAGATAAGCAATTCGATCGGCGGTCCGGCGCATTGAAGGGCAAAAAGAAACATGTAGATGAGGTTAGGAAACCTTTTGTTGGCAGTAACTTTGGTCACAACAAACTGTCCACTTCCCCGTTTCCGAATAATCACGACTGAGGTAAAACAAAGTTGAGGCCACGACCATTAGAGGTTCCTTCATTGTGACAGGAAGACTACCATGTACAAACTCGACCAACCTGTTTCGTGTCCAATGAGACGATGGAAGTTGAATCCAATTCGGCATTCACTTCGCAGCTGTTCAATGTGTAGCGTAATCGTTCCAGATCCTCCAATCTGAATTGCACACATGAAGAAAATACAAGTGTTAAGGCAACAATCGAATAAGTGAGGATATACTGAAACAGAATAAGGAGAGCCAATCGACTCGATTTGAATGGTAACGAAACAAACGAAGTGAACAACAGCGTCGGAAGTCAATAGATCGTAAGCAAGTCAAGAAAACAACAATAACAGCTACATCAATTAACCAGATTGGTCGTCATCCCTGACGTCCCTACTCACAGACTATAAACCATGGGACCTCGGTTCGGGAGACGGGCTACAATGACTAGGCTATTGGTAACTGTCAGCAAATTCAAGCCGGTTGGCCACAACATCGACGGGGGGAACTCAATGCAAACGGTTACCTTAATGAACATAGCGACAAATACCGGGTACATAAGAAGCTAAGTGGTACAAGTGCATAGTCATTACGTTCAGATGCTAGCCCACGTTCCCTAAGTAAATCACTTCCAAACTGAGCACTAGACTCGAAGTTCGTTCTATGAGATACAGAGGTGAAAGCATACCAACATCACGCAATCGAATTCTTACACACGTCTTCCACGTTACCATGCTGCAAGTAGCAATCTGTTTATACTGTGTCGCCGATATAAAGGTAAAACATTTCAACTAATACAATACATGCTCATCCAAGTTTTGTGAGATTGACGAGTTGATAGCCACACTGGTGGAATCAAGCTGGGCCTTGTTATTAGGACAAAACATGGTCAACAAACACGCGGGCTAAAGGTTGAAAGACAGTCTGGACCGGAATATACGACAGGAACAAACGTTTTCAAAATCGAAAATTGGATCATCACGCAGCACACTCAAAATCATCTCACATGTTCATTCTCAGCCTTGAGTGATAGGTATGAATACTGTTTTGAACAGTAGCACATCAACGACAGCAGTATACCAGTAAATGACAGAGGATACAGATGAACGATGTAAACAAACAAAAACGGCAAAATGTGAGTCCGTAATCTCACAGACGTACGCAGGCTACTTATCACGACACACTGCAGTGTCTGGGGGCGTTTACCACCGACGATATGGACGGTCGAGCTGTTCTCAGTCTTGCTCAGCCTAGTAATTAAGGTTCCCATAGCAGTTAATTAGGATAACACATGGAGTCCCTGAGAACTCTTAACCTCCAATGGTTGTGGCAGACGTTTCGTTGGTAATGTAAAGAATTAGTGTAGACAGTACAACACATTACAACATTTTACGTTTGAAAATCGAAGCTTGTCAAAACACAGTGATAACTGATGAAGACAACAGTGATCAAAAGTGGGGAGCACGTATGCAACTTCTACATGAGTAAGCCAGCTTCGGAATCTGTGAAGAAAGGTCGAAACTTACTTTCATTCGATATTCGGATAACCTTGCGGTACCACAAATGCTCCTATCGTCATCATGAACTTCGTCACCAACAGTAAACACAGTAGCAGTGATTAGCGGTTTCAAGTGGAATGCATGCAACAACAGGCGTAGGTTGATAGCAAATCCAGTCCCGTAAGAGCGTTTTGTAGTTTGAAAGTGGGCAACGCATCTGGTACAGATCAGTCCATCGACAGCAACGACTGGCTGTTGAGAAACTAGCTATGTCGTCGGTAAAGCATGAGCACTAAACCAACTTAGAAAGTTGTCTTAGTAGTACTAACCTTGAGAATCCTGATAACTTCTGAACCCAAATCTCCAACGCCATTCATGAAGCAGGTACTGTAGCATGCAGCATGGACTTTCATGGGTTGAATAAACATTCGACCTCCAAGAAATCCCTGGAGTTGTTAGAAGCTAGACGGAACATTCCCTCTGGCAGTTCATATAACAAGTTTAGGAGAGATATCCGTAGGAAGCTGGAACGTAGCCTAAATGATGATGATCGTGGTGCTTAGCTAATGGGACAAGTTGAAGAAATGGAGATCGCGTTTGCTTCAAAGAACATCGGCACACTATTCAGGCTTATCCATACTACTAAACCCAGACGATCGTCTGCCAATGAAGTCATCAACGAGACAGATGGCACACCCATCTATAATAAGTCCAGAAGGTTAGAGCGGCGGGCGGAACACTTTCAACAGTCAATTTAGCTGGCTTATTGCTTCTACCGTGCTGCCCCAACAAACTTGTAGCGTAGCACCGCCGTGGGCAGATTTAGCACCACCCACCAGAACGGAGGTTCACAATTACATTTCGACCCTCAAACGTAATAGGGTCGCTGGTCAAGATGATCTCGTGTCAGCACTCTTCAAAGAAGGTGGAGAGGCGTTAGTAATGGCTTTCACACAGGTGTTTCAAATTGTGTGGACCACGGAGACCATCCCATATTCAAGAAAGGAGTCCGAGACTCTTGCGAAAACCATAGAGGGATTAGTTTGACCCCAGTCATTTCAAGGTTCTGGCATCCATTATACTTCGTCGACTCACTGCAGTTCGGGAGGTAAACATTAGGGAAGAACAGGCAAGGTTCATCCTCGGAAAATGCATTGATCACATTTTTACCCAACGTCAAATTCTGGAACAGTGTCACGTGTACTGCCGGAAAACAACCACCAACTATAAACGGACGTACTATAAACGTACGTGCATCGATCCACACTTTTAAAGTCGGTCAAACGCAGCGCTGTATCCAACGAATATGTGAACATACTGTCCGCGCTGTATTCCCAAACTTCACCTCAGGTTGCGGTTTACGGTGAACTGTGTCACAGTTTCAGCACCAGCAGCGGCGCACATCAAAGCTGCTCAATTTCACCATTTCTGTTCAATTCCGTCATAGACAAAATAAGCGACTGTCTCTGACACATAAGACTGGCGTGGATCTCCTACCTATCCGAAGACTGGCCGATCTTGATTAGGCTAACGACAAGGTGCTGTTTGACAAATTGCAAACAGCACAAACAACGCTAAACTCTATCTCGCGTTCTGCTAAATACTTCGGAATGCACTTTGCGGCCTCAAAATGCAAAATGATTCTGCAACACTGTTGTGATTACGTAGATTTAATGTTAGACAATAAAATCATGGAGGTTATTGACCGATTTGTGCACCTGGAAAACTACAACAGCGACGGCGGCGGAGGTGTAGGGAATGAAACAGAAGCACGTATCCCTAATACTAAGGCCGTGTTCGCTAATCAGGAGCACCTCTGGTGAGACAGAGGTATCTCTCTGATGTTCAAAGATCGCATATATAATGCGATAGTGAGAGCTGTGTTACACACAACTGTGAAACATGGCAACTCAGGGTAGAAGACGTGAACCGTCTTCAGGTATTCGACCACCGGTGTCTGCGTTCGATCGCTCACATTGAGTGACACCAACGAGTAAGCAACGAAGAGGTTAGAAAGCAAATAGTTGGTAGTGAGTTTCAAACGAACTCTTTGTTCAATCTTTACACTTGCACAGACTTAGATGGTTAGTCATGTACTAAGGATGCAAGCTAGTCGTCTACTATATCGAGCACACTTTGCCGACGCTGCGGCCGACTGGCACAAGGTGCGAAGTGGAACAGATGATGACCAGGTGTGGAGAAATGAAGTCGTTCACCAAGGGATTGGTCACTGGGGATCGGGTTTGACTCCCAGGCTGGGCACCTCGCGACTCACAGAGTAAGGGCCTGGAGACTTTAGCTGAGATGGCGGCTAATCGAACTCAGTGGCATCAATGTTGTCGTTGTTTGACCAAGTTGTCGGTGAAGTGGGTGCACTTACTGACGCGGGGCACTGAAAGAAAGTTGTCTTGCTGATGACGCCCTACTTTCACTCACAGCTCGGCTTGTTTGTTTGCAGTGTAGAAACACTTTGATGTTCAATGTTTGAACTATTGACGTGGTTATTTTTAATAGTTAGTTCCGTTTCCCTCCCCTTCTTTTTTTCTCCTCTCTTTCTGTACAGAGTTTGCTTTTGTCATGGTTGTGTGGAAGTTGAGCATTAATGAGAACCACTGATGTATTGCCGTCTATGATGATAATGATATGATTAAAAGGAACTCAATATTTTAAACCTGAATCTGCTCAGATAGATTTAACCTCATTTGCCCACTTATGCAACCACACTGGATTTGAGTTAGTTCCATGTAAGTAGTGCAGAGTGACATTCCGAATCGCTAACGACGGCAAGAAAAATATGTTATGTGGAGGACGAAAAGTTCTAAGGTCCCAAATTTGACCAAGAAATCCACATTCGACCCAGACAAACAAAGAAAGGTGACCGAGATTACATTCGATTGCAAAAGAGGAGACTCGATGAACTGAGAAAGTGTCAAGCTTACCGGGCTTGTAGTTGCTTCAGAGCTCGTTCTGTGCTAGCCGGACCGTCCGAGGAAGATTCGGTCCGGCCGTCCACGGCAACGTTGTGATAGAACCAGTGTGAAAGGGCGAATACGACGAGTAGCAGGATGCCACACGAAGCAGTGACTACAGAAACTTTAACAGACATGAGCGGCCGTCCTAGAATTGGAACAGTCACAAGCAGAATACATTCACTTAGGGGACAGAGAGAAAACTAATAGCAGAACATGAAGACAAAATTAAAATTTCTGAACACGACAGATTAAACTGTAACAGGATGAAATTTTAAACATACACCTATTCCATTGTAGGATGCCCCATATTAACTTCCTTGTGTTGACGTCAACCGAAGAAGTTTCAGTGAGTTCCTCTGGCACTAGTGTACACCTCTACAGTGACACAACCTAAGGGGATCGTATTAAAACAGTAGGGCAAAATGGAAACGGAAACACAGTAACGTCTCAAAACTGTGGGCGGGCTTACACAAAAACGGGACTTCTAATCGAGTGGGGTCAGTGAATTCATCGCAAACCAATGAAGCACAGATATGGTCGTCAAAATAGAAGGTATGTTTCGCCGGGGTCACGTTTCTCTCATCCACTACCCCAGTATTTTTCGGGTGTCGCCTGTCCACTAGCGCTTGTTGACCGAACTCGTGCCTGGAAGGCTTGACAGTGTAGGCCTGCGTGCAGTGTTTGGAATGTGGTACGAGGTTTCCGTTTCCACCCTCTGCCCCACTGCAACACTCTGGAAATACAAAACAACCTCAAGGGATATACTTGTAACATCCAAACTAACACCGACTCACAGAAAAGAGATAGCGTGGCAGTGTTGTCGGAGCATATTAAGGTGAAAATTTTTTAAAGCAGGCTTTTCGTTATCATCAAATGTAAGAAGTGCAGCTGAAAGCCAACCAATGGCCATAAACAGCAAGCTCTTGTGAAACGGTGAGTCCGTTGACGAACTTATCGAACTCAATCGAAGAATCGAACGTGCTTACGCAGTACGACGGACACCAATATATTGTACGCTGTTGTGGTCTTCACATTTGGAAAAACTAGTAATGAGACGGTGCTCTGAGTGCTAGGTGAGTATCTCTGTACAGCCATGAATCCCGACTGAAAAAGATAGCCGAGAAGCAACGCAGTTACTGGCAACGCTGAAAAAAAAACAAGCCATTTTCAGCCACCATGCATGCAAAAATTTAACCAATCCCGATCAGAGTCCTTGAGGTGTCAAATGAAGGCGTGAAGTTCAGAAAATAAAAAAAACGAGACGGCCGATAACGTTAAAGTAGGAAAGTGATGTTTCGAGACACTCGCAAAGAAGCATAATCACCAGCTAGGTTATCAGTTTTTATACTAAAAGGTGTTCGCTACTATGCGACATAAGACGCCCCATGTAAATTAGATGTTCAGATCCACACAGAAACAACCACGACAACCAAGACAGGAATCCGAGACCGCGTGCCTGGCTGATAATCGTTACCATACATAACCACAAGACTCTGAACGTGAACCTTTGAAGTGAGCAAATAAATGGTCATACTACGAACTCAAAGGTGGGAGAAGTGGAAAAAAAGTGTTCGAAACAGGTTGGTTACTTTGCGGAGGTCCAAACAAAATGGTGTCCAACGCTTTCAACATCAATTTCTTTTTATCAATCGAGTTTCGAATAATCAAAACGTCCGTTAGATAGCTCATGTTCTGCATGGCGAGCCTGAGAGGATAAAGTAGGGGAAAACCGGGGGAAGTTGATTACACCTCTGAACCAAAACGTCGCAGGGATGATGACATTCAATTACCAAAGGGAAGTACCAGAAACAATGACTGTTCACGTTCTTTTCACATGATTCACAAACAGCACTCTGTGTGATAAGTCGAGGTGTTGGCGAGAACAGAGATAGGCTTCGGTAAAATACAATCACAAGAACGTGTCGTTGAACCCAAGCACCTTGCCAGGTGGTCATTGTTTTCGGTTAAACATTGGAGGATTTTGATGACAGAAGTCACGCAACATCATTACATTGATCAGAAGTTATTGTCAACCTTAGCTCAACTGTGTGCACTGATTACATGCAGACCTGTGAGGAGAAACATAATATTCACAACGTTTGTGCTCACGGCTGAACGTCACAGTAAGACCGATTTTGTCTTTGTTTCTGGACTCGGTGGGGGTGCACATCAAACCGGTAACCTTCGTGTCGCGAAAGCAGGAGTTTTGCCGATCGTGTTAATTGACACAAACTGCTAGCAAGAAGACAATAAGTTTCGATGGTGCAACTACACTGTGATGGCCTACTATGAACTCAAATTGCACAAATAACACTGGATCCTGTGACATGTTTGCCTCTTTAAACGATGACAGAGTACACGCTGGAAAAAGGCAGTCAACTGCAAGACGAGTCTGTGTTATCGTGCACGTGATCGTTACTTTACTAAAGATCGAAACAAGATTACAATCGTCCTCAGTGTAACCTAGCGTCAATCACTGGTAGTAGGTCAATTTTAAACGAATACTCTCTGATTATAATTAACCTAGGTTAGACGCGTCAGTCGTCAATTAGCAAAGCTGACGATGAAATCAGCAAGCTTGATATTACAATAAGCAATAACAACCAGAATTCAGGGAAATCGCTCAGTCGCCTCAAGTTAATTGATAAGTCCTGATTACAGTGTCAGCAACAGGAGCTAACAAGACATAAAATAGGAGAAAATCAGTTCGGGAGGTGTGAATTGAAAAACAACGAAGAGATCGCAAATATCTGTTCAGCTAGAAGCAGCCAATTCCTCGAATGGCGACGCAATTCTAAACACAATTTTTCAAGTTGGTAAGGTCAGGAGAATCATCATGGTAAATAATCTAGCGAAAACTCAACCGCGCATCACATAAAAACCCTTAAAAATGCCGCGTTTTTGTTGTATCACATGGTGAAAACGATATTGAAAACCATGATAAACACTTTGTAAGGCTTGAAAGGTTCGTTATTCCGGCTAGTTGAGATAATACTCGTTAGGATATTTCAAACTATGTACACAAGTTATTAACTATCTCATTGACAAAGGCACAAATTGAAGCGTTATCCCTGGGGTTAGAATCTAGGATGCCAACGGTCTGTAGCCTGAAAAAGTATACTGAAAGATCCGTCACCGTACGCCTAACGATAATGTTAACTGACCTGAAGAAAAGTTGGTTGATATTTCGAATAGCCCCCACGAATTTATCAGAAATAAAAGGTGTTCTGGCGAAGTCTGTTTTCGGTTATTCATCATCGGGCCAATTACATAACATTTTATATCGTCATGGTTATCAAGGCGAGCTAAAATCAAAGAGCAATTGGCCATACAACTATGTCAAACTGGAACATTATTAGATGACCAAATTGACCTCCAAAGGTATCAAATGATTATTTGGGGGTCATGGTAACCGTAGGACCCTGTACAAATTTCTTCTGAGCGCACAACTGTGGATTGCGCAACCGAATTCCGATCGCTTCCGCAGTGGCCAGAATACGAAACTTGACTCCTCTGGATTGACGACTGGGCAAGCGGTAAATGGGCTGGAAAGCCACTTCCGGTGAGATTTGGTGCCTGAATCAACAAGGTGCGCCAGAATTGCACTCGAAATGGACTTCACCTCGCCCTTAGTCAGCCATGTGGGTGGTGCTCACGTATTCTCTGGGAAAGGCGCCTGGTTGTGCGACCGACGTAACTTGCTCCAAAGGAGCATGTAAGGAGTGTTAAACATAAAATGAGTGACACATTGGGCAATGTACTTTGAGATGTACGTGGACTACCGGCTTGGTCTGAACAACATTTGCATTTGTTCCGCCTGTAGATCTTTTCAATTGCGTTACCTATTCTACTCATTCTACGAGTCACCAGTTCAGCCAATGCCTCATCCTCGTCAGGCGTCATATGGGTCAACTTCTTTTCCGCAGATGGGAGCTTAAACTTTGGTGCTGTCATTTCCATATGTCTGTGAACGAAGTTTGTGGGGTAGGCGTTGTTTGCGAATGTTCGCATAAAAAATATATTCTGCTTTCAATCCGTTTCACACTTGGCATATTTTCATAGCTTTGTGTGTCCAACTATGAACAAGGTCTTTTTGCTGTCTGAGAGGTATATAACTGAAAAAGGGAACATACTGACCGTTCCAATAAACGAAAACAGACTATTCGCCAAACCATCTTTTACCTTTGATTGATGTTTCGTTTAAATTCGTGTCGTTGCCTTTGCACCAAAAGTTGCCTAGCACACGAACACAATAAGATCATTAAACAATCACATGAAATTGCGGAAGTGGCTCTCATGGAAGTAGACAGAAATTCTAGAACAGTGATAACAGAAATGCCGACTATAGGAATAAAATGCAGAGTTAAATTGCAAGCGAAAGTAAATTCAAGAAAGATGGCAGACCTGACAACAAAGAACTGACCGAGAAAAAGATGGCCAGAAAATTACAAGTGATGCTGCTGCATGAATATTTCCTCAGAATCGGCACAACCCATCAAAAGTAACAGGACTGAACCTAATAAAACCGCCGAATATTTATGTTCGATCTCGTCTAGTTGTCATAAACGCGCCCGATTATCACGCGGATTTTTCAGATATATTTGTCGGATCCTCACGACTCAGTGTGTACACGATTCCTCTGAATCAATCAACATCCCTAATCATACCTCCCTGAGTTCACAGACCACGCATCCAATAGATTATGACTCTATTCAGAAATGGATCACTACATCTGACTGTTGTTTACTCACGCGACTATATTTCCTCTCATAACATACCCCTTTGTAGTTGAACAGATTGCCTCAGAGATCTCATCACTTTATGTACAGAGAACCCGTTTCGCATCAGGAAGGCACTGTGTATGAACAATTTGACGATGGCGATTGGGAACCGTTTGAGTCTTACACCAAGAGATGTGTCATTAGCAATGGATAAAAGAGAGATATGCCGATACTGTAACTTATAAAAGATATCGTGATTTTTATTAGGTTGGATCGTCACGAAAATTTTCATGCAGAAGCGGATAAGCTGCGCTGCATTCTTTCAGTCCACTGTCATACATCCTAGGAAACAAACAACACCGAGAGGCGTACGAATTAGGCATATTATCCTCGACCCGAAAAGTAGGTCTACAAACGCTGTATATCACACAACAAAACTATCCCCCACGTAACCGATCAGTTCATAATAAACGGCAATGAAATTTGCACAGACAGAACTAACCGATGTTTGCGTCAGTACATGGATGGACGTCTGCCAAAATGTTTGGTTAACTCAACGCAGTAGAGTGGACAAACTCAACAGAGAGCTGGAAACCCGACATTATCGACTGCTCAACAGGTTCAGCCAACAAGTCTTATCACGGTGGCCCAGGTAATGCGCCAACCAGATTATGCGTGCATTTGGTGACGTTTTTCGGATCAGACATTACAGATCTTGAATGAGCAAAAATGACTTGAACAGGTCATTTGATTACTTTGACAAACTGACACTTCTACTAACCCACTATACTTAAAAAGCATGGTTTGGCATGCAGTTGACGAGATAACATGAAATACCAACTTCGTGAAATACAATCTTTCAAATGATGTCAATACCATTTGTACCGTTTTGACAACAGACAGGAATGGACGGAAAATCGGATGTAGCGAAGCGGAACTGAAGACACCTCAACAGTGTTTACTTACCGTTTTGAAAATCTAGTGATGAGTTCCCCGAAAAGAAAACCGCCCTAGTAGCACACCCAAAGTCTCACAGCCAAATAATGGCAAAGTAACAGAGAAGTATTACCCAGCCTTAATTGACAGACAGGACCGGAGGCGAAAAACCCAAATGTTCGAGTCTTGATACCGAAACATGTATTCCAAATAAAGAGGGATCGCGTGATACATAAAATACAAATATCTTCACGGAATAGGTACAAGTCCAAATTACGAAAATCTAAATGATGCAACAGTCAACGCATAAGCGAAAGCGAACTGGAGTTCAAAAAACGGCCATAACAAGAATGAGAACCCCTTACGACCTCCAGCAACAGCTAAACTCGAGTCCATTGCTACTTTCAAAGGATATTGGCTGAAAGGCAAGAGGTGTGATCGATTGTGTGTTCAAGCAGTGTTAGCAATCACAATCAAACAAATACTCAAACCCCCATCGGATGTACAACCAAGAATATAATACCTTGAAAAGCAGGACCGGTTCAATGTAAGTGAACAACCTTCGTCGTTGGAGGTGTGCCTCTCACGCAACCCGACTAGATAGCATAATTCGTACAGCTCATAAAGAAGTAGAGATCAATTAGCGTGCCACAAAGGCGGGACGGTGCCCAAATCCCACAAGGTCCCTTGCAAAATCTCATTCACCTACATAAGCGTGCAGCCTTTGCGCGGTGTATTGGGTCACATGTGAACTGGCTTCCATCACGGTTGACAAACTGTGATGGTCAATCGGCGTCGTTGAATGGCGGCTGCAGTGACGGTATTACCACGCTCACGGCCAGGTATGAATGAAGGAATGAATAAATTAAATGTCGTTGCCGGTGATATTTATTGATTTGCTGGACAAGTAGGCACTTATGATTAACGCCACTTGGAGAACGCCCAAGGCAACAAGTATAAGGAAATACAGCCCATTTCCAGAGCGCGCTAGAATACATGAGCGCACGGCATCGCGACTATCATCGAGAAAAAAATCCAAGAGGGCCTCCACATCTAAGTCCTATGAGGTCTCGGTTCTAATAAATGAGCCAAGCGCACACTCTGAGACATCTACCGTTTTTATCGTCAATTTGGATTGTGCAATATAAAGCAGCTAAAATTAATCACGGTACGAATTACTGTGCCGACTGAGAGAGGTTCAGGTCGAGAAAAAGTTACTCGATCTGACCGCATGTTTCACAGAAATCGCCGGCACTCGGTGAGAACTAACAAAAAAGCGATGAAGTCGAAACAGAAATGAAGTACATAACTTACAACGGCAGGGCCTTTCCATCAACTGAATGTCGTACGAAGATATCCTCATATTGGGGCAAGTCAACAATGTCCGTTAGCCATTGCACAGTCTGCTTGACTGTCCAGTTAAATGCTAATTAATTAACAGAAATAAAAAATTGGGAATCAGCACGAGATCAGTGCAGACAACGAATAGCAATACGGTCTTCTCAGCAAACACGTAACCAAACGACATGATTCAAAATATGCGATAGGCAGAACTGAAGGTCATTGAAGATAGAACACAGTGATCATCTAAAGTGAATTTGCCTCCGATTAACTGAATAATCTTTTAATACTTTGTATAAGCCAGTTGAATATCTATGAAATTTCAACATTACAGAAAGGTTAGTCAACTTAACAGATTGTGCAGCCATAAAATTAGAAAAAAATGGAGACGACAAAAGTTGTAGTGCTTGCATACATTGACAGAGTTAACAAGGCAATCGTTAACATATGAACAATGATACTGTAACACAGTGTGCTACCGTGTTGTTGGTGCCATTTTGGTTTTACATTATGTAAGTTGGGTGCATGTCTTTGGCTCATGCTTGTTTCTGTTGTCCCGTTGCAAATCTCACTGTTGACTGCTGGAATAGACACGGTTAGTACACTGCACTTATGCATGCGAATGGTTTCCCGCGCTTGTGAGAATCCTACATTTCCTTGAATCAATGTGATGATCGACTGTGGCAAACGTGCATGACCACCATCATTGCAGGACTGAAGTCAAGATCAGCGCGTCTATACTATCCCACTCCTTTCGCGAACTAGCCAACAATATGACTCTCGGTGGCTCACCTTAATCGTCTTCTGTACAGAGGAAAAAACTGACGGGGTCTTCACAAAGCAGTCGTTTTGACCACCAGGAATAGTCTCGAGTAAAGTCAATGATGTGAAGCTAACTTTCAGCCTTTAATATACCCACATCTTTGGCAAACAAGGGAAATTTTACTCAGTGATATTTAATGCAATAATAGTAATAACAATAATGCGTAAAAGTCGAGCAAGGCAGGTAACAAAAGAAGAACAAATTAGAGTGCGTACAAAAAAGTGTTTATATCTGGATTTACTTGGGAGTGCACAAAAAAATTAAGAAAGATCCGAGTTACCAAAGTGAAAAGTTGGAGCAGATCTATCACACACTTCAGCGGCAAAAAAAATCCACGAGAAGTCTCACTACGGTACGGTGAGTGCTCAAAAGGTTTAGTGACAAGTACGAACATCACTCCCATCGTCGAATATCGACTGAAAATGGTCATTTTCTTCTTTTATCATCTGGTGCTGTTGAATCCATTCTACAACTGCAAATTTAGAGACTATAGGCAATCGGCAATTATGTCCATTAGTAACGTTTCATATCCCACTGGGAAGCTTATTCATAATCAGGAACGTGATAAAGGATCGACTGAAAGTTCACAATCTATCTCGAACACATTCCAGGTTACACTATGCACCTAATTTTAGTAAGGTTAAACATTAATAAACATTGACGCATTAAAATAGCTAGTCTCCAACGGTCGTTCTCGATAGTTCAGTCTACTAAAATCAGCTTCTCGATTCCCGAGCTCAACAGATAATTGATACAGTGGTGCCAACATGATTTAGACGCGTTATCTTGGTCCGATGGGCTACTCAGTCAAAACAAAAGGTAATGTGAACAACCATCACCTCGGAAGACGGCGTGTCAAACACAAATACATACATTTTCAGCTTCCGGCTGTATCTGTGAGTACTATTTCTTTCGTTGCCGGTGGTCGTCAAAATGGCAAATTAATAAATAAACGCAAGTGTGTGAAGAAAAGTCAGCAATCACAGGGATGAATACTGCCAAACGAGCGGAAGTCTCGTCTCCAATTGCTGATATCAACTGATAACAACAATTTCCAAAGCAGAACCCGGACTAACACATTCCCGTAGTGTTCGTTCTCAGACAACCAACATTCGAGTACTCACTTTATGCCACTGTGCACTGGCCTCTCCGTATTCGTTGTTTTCAGGACAGCCTAAAAACATTGTCCATTTCTCTTAATCCCATATTGATATTTATTAACGGCCGAATAATTCCTCATTGGCTTGCCGTCTCAGTGCTCCAAGGAGAGATATCAAGCTGCCAAACAGACACATAAGGTATCTGGCCCGCTGTAGTCGCATTACACCCACATATTCTGTTAATGTTACTGTTGAAATCCATGCAAAACTATGCAAGACGTTCGTCCACAAAATCCTCGAGGATAACAGCTACCCAGGCCTATTTCAACCTACGTTTGATATTGTAACACGCTTTGCACACAAGCTCCAGAACGCTCGCATCCAACAGTATACTTCCTCCGTCATCCTGTGTCTATCATGAATTATAGCTAATCTCAAACATTTACCTACAGCTCACTGAGCGAATCATTGTGCAACAGTGTGAACCATTTTGGTACTTTGGCTGTACATCAGTAAATCCAAAATTTTGGGCTACCATTTAATGTTTAACATCGTAACCAAAAAATTGTTTGCACTACGGTACAAGTGATAACATTGAGACCTGAAATTCTTACTTCCTTAAAGGACTTCACTTGAATAGGGGGGTGTCATCGATTACAACATAGTCATGTCAGAGAGCATTCCCAACTGATGATGTGGATGGTCGTGCGGCCTCAACTACTAGCAGCTGCACTACGGTCGTGGAGTGAACCGCACGCTTCGGCGGTCTATCTTGGAAATTTATGCAATTCAAACACTGAACAATTTTTGCAATCATCATAAAACGCCTACAAACGGCTTACCAAGCAGTACCTTTGTAATTAATATGCAACCTTAAAAATCGGGTGACGTGGTTTCCGGAGTTTAATCTACACACATCAAACATGCACCTTGAACATTCACAAACAAAATAACTAGTCAGGATCAGTTAGTATTAGCCAACCGGCTTAGATCTAACATGAAAAACTGTACGGCCTTCGTTCTTGATTTGTTTTGTGGACATACGTCCGTTTCTCCCCATCGATCGCCTAGGATAGACTTTGCTCAGTACCATTCGGTCAACCTATTTTCACACGGCTTCAACGTAGTCGGTAAGCCTCTGGTTGATTTGACACCAAATTCCCAGTACGGCGCACAATACGAACGAAAGCGAACAACCCACCCCGTATAAATTTCCCCCGACAAGGACAGTATTTTAGGGGTAAGATGAGCAAAACACTCATATAGAGCTATATCAAACAGTGGCGAAATCGCTATTCATCAGTCAGTCCTCTACGATCCAATCGATAGTTTAGTCCTCGAAACTCAACAAACCGAGCTCAATGGAATTGTGTGGAATAGAGTGAAATGATGGTTGAGCGAGTGGGCGGTGTTAAACAAGGGACATGATCCATCGGCACCCGGTGGTAAACAGCAGCAACAACAAACTGATTCACTCCTTGTGGAAGAGTGAACATTCAGTCCGTGTATGTGCAAAGATGTAGCAAGTTGCGAGTGAGAACCGTGTTCTTGTCACGTCAGACCCAAGCCAGCTTAACCAGTATTAACTGACCCTGTCATTTCTTGGCCAACAGTGTGCATTAGCTGATTGTGAAAATCAAGCAGGCGGAAGTCGTTCACACCCCTACAAGAATATTCCGTGACACGGTCTGCTTTCACTGCTCCTCTTTACGAGGATTATGAGGGACACGTCCAATATGGATGGCGCAGAAACCTATAGTTAGGCCAAGACTGGGCTCGCTAAAGCACATTAAACAAATCGATATGCGAACACAGAAAAAGAAAAAATCACGGTCCAACGCGAGTCAACCGTCTGAAAAGGTATAATTAAGGTAACAACCATAAATAACGCAATAAAAGTATACTGATTCTAAGCGACTTTTCAATACTAAGAAAACAAAGACGAAGCAAAACAGGTTAAATTCGAAAAGTCACAAAGAATTAACCACTCACATCCAAACTTAAATTAAGCACTGGAGAGTACTTGTCACTCCTCATAAACCACTAACCTAGTCACCATGCTTGATGATAAAGTAATCAGTCTCAATAGCACATCCAATCATCAACTAGAAGAATGGTTAGCTACGCGCCGGTAGCCAAAAGGTGCTTTGACAGCAAACAGTACTGCACAACGCCCTACAGACAATCAGGACCGTGAGTGTTCTATTGAGCAACCTCTGTTAAGAACTCAATATGTCCCTGAGACACCACGGTGAACTGACACAAAATAACGTGATCCAGAATAAGAGTTTCGTGCAGCGAGCGGGAAACTGACCTGGATTTTTTCGCCACATTGTCCACAAATCTGTCAGGCTCACAAACGGGTCCTCGCTTGTCAGAGTCCGCGGTTTTTGGGCACGTTCAGACGGACTGAACTCTTGGCGAACGAACTGTGAGGATACATTAGGACAGAAAGATCGTACAAGTGCTCACACGAAAGCGGTACGCAATGTCATTTAAAGCGTGAGTTGACGTCGACGGATGAAAGTACACCCGTTTTAAAACAAGTTCGGTACCTATTAACAAATGATCGTAGAATCTACTGACCTACCCAAATGGGTAGTTGGTGTGACAGAATACACATGACATGATCATGAATCTCAGTGAATGCGTGAGTTTCAAGGCGACCTCTAGACTGACCGGCGACAATTTAACTTCAGGCATTAATCGTGTACTTCCAAATCAGAGCTTATGTGATTATGTTCCACATAAGGTTGAACTGTCTCGTGCAAAATGAATCCGGTAGTTTAAACAGAAAACAGCTTGCGAACTGCAACTAAAAGCAAATGTTCGTTAGCAGAGGGCAATAAATTTGACCCGTATACTCGTTAAAGATCGTTAACACTGCGTAATCCTCTAATAAAGTAGAGAAAAACAGAATATGCTATGGTAAAAAGCAATTATTCTAATGACAACTGAACATGAAATCATATGAAAGTCCTAAATCCTATGCTGACCCCTATCTCAGTAACGACTTGAGAGATCAGAAATTTGGCAGAAAAAGTGTTCTTCGGGACAGGCTTACACTAGCTTTAATGAGTAAAGATTAATAAGTACGGTCAAGTTCAAAAATTGGTTGTCAACTTTCAAGTGATTTAACTCATCTTAATTTTTATACAATCCGTAGTGAGCAACGTGCGTCACCATGCACCTGTATACGCCAAACTTTACTGATACCTATTGGTAATATGTATCAGCCATTCAGCTGATTGTAGTAATGGTAGTGCTGAAGAGCCCCCTTTCAAAAGGACCAAACACTTCTACTTTGGCTGGCACCTGGCTCAAAAATTACAAGATAGCCGAAGACACGATCACCATGGTGGGTTGGCCAAGCAATGTCGAATAGCCATTAGACAGTAACTGTGAACAAAGAGTAACTTGGACAGCAGTGAACGACCGCGTTGGTACGTTGTCGTTTCGTTCTTACTTTTGCTGGGCAACGACCCCACCGACAGCAACGACTGGCTGTTGAGAAACTAGCTATACCGTCGGTAAAGCATAAGTACCAAACCAGCTTAGAAAGCTGTCTTAGTAGTACTAACCTTGAGAATCCTGATAACTTCTGAACCCAAATCTCCAACGTCATTCATGAAGCAGGTACTGTAGCATGCAGCATGGACTTTCATGGGTTGAATAAACATTCGACCTCCAACAAATCTCTGGAGTTGTTAGAGGCTAGACGGAA
>LOND01002644.1:53706-65551 GCA_014220965.1 Paragonimus kellicotti | reverse complement strand
ATATGGAACGTAAAGGCAGTCGAATAAGCCAGCTGTAGAGATAACGTTCATAGTTGTAGAAAGTTATCAGCAATATAGGAAAATATCAGAGATGTAATGTTTAGCGAGGAAATTTTATTACTTATGAACGTTTTTGAGTACAATTAACTGAATTTCACCAACACACTATGTGGAACTTAATGTTTACTGATTTCTTTTGCAAACATGTGAATCAGTATTTGAGCTAGCCGTAACTAGCAGACTTTTTCATACAGCTTTCAGAAGTAAGTGAACCAAACGTTTTACACAGAAAAAACATTCCAGTTGGCAGGGCCCATGAATATGTGAGGACTAAAATGTACATTTTCACATAAATTTTGTAGCAGGTTGTAACGCTCGAACTGCTCAACGGAATCTACTTGGGAAAGTTTTAACGACTTTGAGATTTTTTTGCTAAATTTAACTTTGTTTAGACTTTGTCTTCCTACTTCATTATTTACGAGACCGCATTTCCAAGTGATTTTAAGTGGAAGGTGTGATTTTCGCATTTTGACAAGTCCATATAAGTTTGAAGCGTGCGATAACTTTCTACAACTATGAACGTTATCTCTACAACTGGCTTATTCGACTGCTTTTACGTTTCATATGAACGATATGCCACATTTTATCATCAAGCGTACGTACTGTAAGCTCCTGTTTGTCCACTTGATATAAAATTGCCCAGTTGTCTGAAACAGTAAATCTCAACTACTTAGTGTACCAGTTCTCTTCTCTTGTCGTTCTCAGATAGATTAAGGAATATTACCTTGAAAAGTAAGATAGTTTTCTTTTACCCAACAATGAGCCCTGCTTTGGCTTTTGGCTACATGTGAATAAATTGTGTTATCTCCTTCAGGTGAATGTACTTCCATACACTAACATTCGTACAAGTTATGCAAAATTTCGGGACAGACGTAAACGTGTTGTGTGATTAGTTGAAGAATAGTATGTGACCTTGTAGTTTAATGTATAAAGTCACTATAACCTTTGATTCCTTCCTTCCAGTTGTCCTCTACATTAATGTTTCTCCATAACACTCTCTGTATGAAGCCGGAGTTTGATTCTTCAAAGTTCCCCTAGTGCCTTCAATAAAACTGCTTTTTTCAAAATTTTTATAGTTAAATCGCACTTTGTGAGAGTCATATAGTGTGATTTGTACGTTATTGACCTTGTTAGTCATGCGATCGCCAAGGTCAGTGGGACAACTTGTAAACGCTACAGTCAGTTGGATGCCACCCTTTAAATAGCAACACAAGGAAATATTAGAATATCACGTTGAGTACTTGGAAGACTGAGTACCCCTCATCTACCTCATTAAACCATAAAGGATATTCACCGCGAGGAGAAAACATTTCGACATACCCTCGTCAGTCGTTGGTGCAATGTCATCACTGCTCAAAATTTCGCAGGAAAAAGCCAGTTTTAGCAAGGCTTTAACAGTTCATAAAGTGAATGTGTACCTCCACTTTGCGAAGGTAATGACACTACAACTATGTTAAAAACCCGTTACATGGCAGCTATGTGTGTCAAATTCTACGCAGTACTGCTGGTCAGGCTGTTCACTGCCAACTGAATCCTAGCATCTCCGACGAAAACACGGCTACCGCTCAGCGCCAGAAATTACATAATTTATGAATTCTCCTGTGAGCGGCAACTACTCAGTCAAGTCAACGAACCTACTCTAGTTTGGCTCCGTGAACTGCTCGAATCCCAATCAGGCCACAAAATGACCAGTCATAAAGAAGTAGTGTCATCGGTAGCTCAACATTCGCCGTCACGTCGATTTTAATTTAACCTGGGGAAGGCCTTCTGGATATAATAGTCAACAAAAATAGAAGGCTTCTATGGTTTGCGAAGGAGGTAGTAATTCAGAAATAGATGTCACCAACCGACGTACGGAAGGACTCGTTCACCGATACCCGACCGTTCTGGAAACTAATCCGCATTGATGTGCGCGTGTGTTATTGATTTTGTCAACTAACACCATGACGTCTACTGAACTATCCAATATATAAATCCGCAGATTGCAGCATGTATCCGACGAGTGTAGCGGAATGTGCCCGGGGGGTTTTAGTGTAAAAAAATTGCTTCTTAATTCTTTAAGCATAGTTTTATCAAACGGACACAATAACAAGTGAAGAAGCTGATCTAAACAGTTTCGGGCATTTACACTTTTAGCAGCCGAACATTCCCATGACAAAGAGATTGACTGCATTAGTTTTTCTATACAAATGACTGGTCGATTTTTACGGCTTAGCTCTACTTCAATACTTGCTGGTGATTTCGGGTCACGATTGCATAATAATAGCCTGAACGATCTGACCTGGTCATCTAAGCGACCGGTTGCTAAGGTGTTTGACCTGCGGTGAAGTCGGGGTAATCAAGACATTTATCTAAGCAAAACAAACTGGTGTTTATATCAACAGCCTGCTAGTATTATTCTTGAATAAATTGTTTCCGCTGTCCAGATTTGGACAGGTAAACAGTTTGTACTACTCCGAAATGTTTATAAACGACAGTGGTAACTAGTGAACTTCTGGTTGGAATATTCAAACACTCCATCAGACACACTGTAGATTCATGTCGTCCAGTTCGCTTGTCCAAATCGTTGGACATATTGTTGAGTGACGATAGACGGAAAATGTTAGTGATTACTGGAGCAGTGCTAGCCAAAGAAAATCAGTCAGCCTTGTATTGAAACTGAAGTATTCAGTTTTCTTGCTGTTAAACCGACCAAATTGCACAGGCGAAGACTGAACCGTTTTCGCCAGATCATTAGCCCGCTGTTATATACGTGTTACCTTACGTTTGATAGTTTCACCTCTGAACATGACGAGGCCATTCGAAACAGTCAACAACTGATGGTAGGCGATCGCTTTGTCTGTCGGGCTGCTTTGATGTTCAGTATTTTTGGATAAACTAATAAGAGAAAAACCTCGAAAACTTTAGAATATTGTTGTTTCAGGCGGACCATCAAAGAGTGCTGCTGTCGTAATCAAAAACGATTCTTGAGATTGGTTCATTCTGATCAAGAACTGGCTGGCTACCCTAATAAAATTTCCCATGAAACTAAAAAACAATAGCAAATTACGGAAATCAGCATTTGTCATAAATGATCAAGGAACCTCAAAACTCCAACATGCCTATATAGTTCATATCCTAATGTGTACAGCAGGGCATCAACGAAAAACTCGCTTCGCAACTAAACCTTCACTAAACGTTCGTCTTCTATCTCCATCGCACTCAGTATCGGCAGAAGATCAAGTCTTCACCGTAGAGAGACGCAGGCTAACAACTTCTATGCCAGCAACGTCTTGACCAAACCCGCGCTCGTGTACACCCTGTCCGAACTCTTGACAAAGCTAACTACTAATCTGTTAATCTTTATAACGAACAACTTGGAATCTTGACCAAGTGGCCGTAACTCTATTTCTGCACCGATACCTATTTGCACGATACTGCAATTTGCCTATGTTTACAGTTTCGGCCATACAACACAGACAGCGTATGATGCCAATCCCACAACCGACCTACAGGTTCTAGACTCATTCTAAGACGCTTGTCAGCACCACCGAGACACAATCTTTCAAAAGAACCGACAACATGACAACGTAGAGTGTCCAATGGAAACCACTATTATTGGTGACCTGGTTCGTCCGCGTCACGTACTATCTACCATCCCGGAAGCGCAGCGAGGTACACGTCGTCAAAGCCACTCATCGCATCAAATCTGTTACTATACATGCATTTTGGGATCAAATCAATAACGTACGCCTAGAGAACAGCTTATCTAACTAGACGGATCAAATTATGCGCAGAACGATTCGATAGACTGGATTTGTGTGTGAGACTGTCACTAGTAGACGACCATCGCTCCATCGGGCCTTCCTTGACCACACCATTAGGCCGGCACATCCCCTATTACCTGCTCCCATACATCTCCCACGCAATGTCATCCTTTAGAGACAAAACTGCGCGAGGCAACGGGTGCCAGATTACTCAAGCACAGTTGCTATCATCAACCAACCTCATAGTGCTCATAGACCGGTAACATAGGAGGGTTTGAGAAGATTAACTGCCCACATTTCAATCACAAACGGATACGCCAAAAGAATGACATCCGGGCCACGATAGACCAACACAAAACAGCCCGCACTTGAGACGACAGGAGCTTAGCGCCTGGCGCGAAGACTACTCGGCACAATAACACTACACGCAACACTCCGGCTACCTACATGCGACTATTGTCATCCCGTACATGTCTATTGATAGTAAATACACTCGTGTCCACTGACTAGCACGGTCGATGTCCCAAATCAGCACTGCAGCTCGCACCCAAGTGCAACCCAGCACAACTCTAACATCCATCTCCTACTTGATTCGCGCCAACTGGACACACCATCTCCTGTCCCTCATCGATCTGCACGATACTCGGCCACTCGTGCACACACACAACGCCAGGATAGAGCACCGCGTCCATTCCTACCCAATCCCTTCCGTTCCCACAACGTCAGCCCATAGTCGCTCCCAGCACGTCCTGTCCGGACCAAAACAATAGCAGTTTTACCAGAGATCACACAGAACACTAGAGGTAGGTTTCTCAGACAAAATATTTTTCAACAAGACAACATGAATTGTTCTAGTTTCTTTTCCATGAGATATATTACAATACTGATGGTCGTCGACCTAATTCCTCTAAGCGCAACAACATAAGAAGACCAGGACTGGAGTAAAAGATCACTTACAAAGAATCCTTCTTCAGTCGTTTAAAGCGTTGTTTCAAGCCCAGCAGACATCCATCTTGCGCGCCATCCGGCGAGGAATGAGGGGTCCATACTTCATAGTCCTCTGGAGTGCCTATCATGCAAAAAAGATGGTAACGAAGTGACAGTAGACTATTAAAGCAAAAAAAACATTAAAGACTAGTCTCCTGGTTTGTGCATGATGTAAACCGTTGTCAATCACTACTCGTTTCAGGTGTGTTTGATGGAGAAAAGAAACCACTTCTGAAGGTTCCTAAAAGCAGGAAAGCTGTTGCTTTCTGCGTTGCACGGGGGACGTTTACAGAAATGTGTTGAGAAGAATAAATAGGCAAGGTGTTGAACCTGACCACAATATGTTAATTGTGATCGTTTCTAAGCATTCATTGTAGGATAAAAATGTCTACAGGCTTCGTGAGAAAATCTCTTGGTACGTTAAGTGAGATTTGCAAACGTAGCGCAGAAGCACGATATCACGAATGATCATTGAGACACGCACCACTGGTTAGGTTAGGTAAGGTGTTTGACTTGAGTTCAAGTCACGTGGGCAAGGTCGGTCGTTTGTGGGATGTTGAAAAAGCCCAGGATGCCCGATGATCGAGGAATTGGCTAAACTAGAATACCGTTCCTGAGAAGGTACACGTTACGTTTGCGCAGCCTGATTACCATCGACACAGTGGTCATTGAAAGTGCTGACGGAATGCTTACAAATGATTGATCGTATTCAAGTAAATAATCAAGAAAACATCCGTTCCACTTTCAAATCACATTTACTTCCGAATAGTCCAACAATCGAAAGGCGTGTCAAATATTCACGAATTGTTTAAAACAATAATTGAATCGGAATCCATTGGCGATTCCGGCTTATTGGTAAAGCGGACCATTTCACGACAGAAATTTACATAGGAAGCCCAAATAGTACATCCTTGCCAATGATAATGTTGATATGTAATCGCCTATACTGATCGCTTCAGTTTTCGGTCCATGAAACCATGGTATTGTACAAAAAAACGGAACTTTCTCGACACCTCTTATCCTGCGGTAATTGCCTCTTATCTTGTGTCAGTTGTGCCTTCTTGGGCGGTTCAAATTAATTGCGTCTCAAAAAATATCTTCAGACCCGGGATACAATGAGAAACGGGATGAGAAAATGTATTTCCTTAAGATAGAGATAATGTTTCTGTAGTTACTGGCTGATGACTGAATCAAATCGAATTCATTATTTTTCCGTTCCACATACTGTTGTGGAGCTTCTAATTTGTGGTACAGTAGAATGAGCTGCCAATGTTAGTCCTTCATAAAAGAACGTTCTCGTAGAACTTTCAGCCAGCCCATTCAGAAAAGCACTGTACCAAAGGTTCATTTCTGCCGGAATTCATTAGTAGTGTATATCCTTGCCATGACCGGGACTTGGACTCCGACCCAGAATTGTCTTGTTAACTCCAATTGATGACCTCACGACGAGGACCTCTCTCAAACCTGATATCATATGGCTTAAAAAACTTCTGTTGAAAGCGATATGTTGATTGTTGACGAGTAGTACAAGACGTTCGCTAGAATATGTGAGGGGATATCTAGTGCTAACAGGCCCTAATAAGAGCGAAACTAATGTTTTTCGCTTCTTTTCAAGATGAGTTCACTTACAATTGTACGAGAATGCGGCAGGCATGATCAGTTGTGCAGACTGTCTCATTTGTTGTTCGCCCCAATCCTCTACTACTAATCAGTAAATAAGAAAAACTTGAGAAATTGTGAATAGATTCGTTTAGATTGTATATTCTGTAATTGTTCCAGGTAACTTAAAAGTTGCTGCATTAAATCACCCTTTCGCCCGGTAGATTTTGAGACCGCGTTTCAATGTCACTAGTTCAAATCTTTTTCATTAGGAAGATTGAAACCGAAAAATGTAAAGTAAAAATGAATGGCCTCAAACTTGCGCACGTAACTACTTTGAGAACCCCAAGAAGGGACTTCGCCAATCAGTCTGTTACGTCTACGAGAAACGAATTGAAGAGCTATTTATTCAAGTTTACGGCGAGCTTTTACCTGAATGAAATCGACGCTCAATCAGAAAGTGTATCAGATGTGCAATAACAGAAGACTGATATCAAGAACCGGATGCAGTTCTCTAAGGGACCGTTTAAAACTAGAAAGGCTACATAAAAAACGTTTGTCAAACATATTATTGACTAGGCAAGAGATGATACGTTGCGAGGATGTGCTGCCGTTTTTACAAGTTTAATTGACGACGATCTTCAACCATCGTTCACAAACAGAAAAAGCGATCTGAGGGTTACCAACTTAAATTGTTTATCACTTACGGAAATCATTAGGGGTCAAGTAAGATCGGAAAGGATGAGTTTCAGTATCATAATTTTAACTATCCCTTGGTAGACAAATGTGTAAGCGAAGATGTTCACGGATGGCTTCTCAAGCGTCAGCTCGATTTGTCGGTTTCTGCAAACGTACACACCTGACTGGCCCGACACAAACACAGTCGTATCACACTACCAAAGTGGACAGTGGAACGGTGTTCGGGTATGCTTAAGCGTCACGTTGTATAGATAATCATTCACAAAATGGACACATTCCACATGTCAAGGTCATACACAATCGTTACGTTCGTCACAATGACTGCCTACTAAAGTGAATATTCTGTTCATGGTTGGCAATCGCCAGTGTCCAACATTCAATGCAATGCAGTACCACTGCGAACCAATTCCAAGTGTAAAATCTGGGGCTTGCAACCCGTTGAACAAGTGACCAGCTTAGATATGTAACAAAACCATCCCAAACAAGCAACCAACACGGCTAATAATCTGACACTGTAAACTGGTTAGGAGCACCGCCACAGTTTGTAATCAGTGCCTGTCATGATCAGGACCTAATCGCGAATCGGTTTCACTAAAGGACGCGCAATTCGAACCGTAAAACGCCAGTGATCGCATCGCCAATAATTCCTACCTGTAAAACGGAGTTAACTGGTTATTTCTAACCCTATACTCTCATTGTTCGTAATGTAGTCTCCATTTTAGTGGAACAACTTATTGCATTTTTGTGATGAACGTGTTGTTCAGTAAAACGCGATAAAAAGGGCTGATAACTGAATTCATAAACAACTAAATAAACCACAGACTGCGCACTTACGGGAGATTGTTAAACGTGTATTAGGTTATCATGAGAGGTGATATGCTGATGGCTGTAATGAACATTGGCCCAACTGGATATGAGTGGTTTCTTGAGAATTTCAGTCAATCGAACGCCACTCCGAAAGTAGCTAAGAGTGTTCGCCGATCGCCAAATTCCAACAAATAAAGACGATGGTGTGCTGACAATCCCTGTAATTACTTTGAAAACCGCACTTACGATCGTGGATAAAATCCCATGAGAAGTATAATCGTCAAGGTCCCTATCTGGAAGGACAGCATTCTGGAGTGCGGAACACAATGGAAATACGCACCAACCGATACGCTATCGTCACCAACATCTAACTGATTGCTAATCTTGTGCTTTACCCACACTGTTTTGTTGACATAAACCCTGTAGAGGGGCTGGCATATCTGATTCCACGGCTGGTGGAATTATGATGAAACACAAATAACCTAGTTTAATGTATCCAGTTATTATCAAAAATCCAAAAACCAAGCTGATTCCTCCACATCAACAGAGAATAGTATCCAGTCCGTACCTCGTGACGAAGTGCAAAGTTATCGGTTTGGATGAAAAGTGCCCACTTGTTAGGGGCGTATACTACTTTATGGTCGCCCGGATAGAACAGACAACTGACTTAATGAGCTCCCTGTTTCAAAGTGTCGGAAGTTCCAAGTACATAAGTCTAGTCAAGTCAGTACCATTACTGAGACGTCTACGAATGAGTTCCGTTGATATCTTTACTGAATACTCTGTTGGATTGGATTACTATCGGGGCTGCCTTCACAGTCCATTTAACCTTCAGATATTCCGGCGCTTCTCTCGCTCTATCTCACGTTTGTCACTTTAGCTTAATGTGGTAAAGTGGAAGTTGCACATTGTACAAAAATTGGAGGCACTCCGGACAGAATTTTCTGATCATAATCTCCACGTAGATAAACATAGGTAGCAAATGCTGACGACTTTTATGCACAGAACAGGGAGCAGTTACCTGACGCATAGCTGCGGTCTCGTATGCACGTATGCGCGCAGTTATGATTAGAATAATATCACTAGCAGACCTTCTGGATAAGCCAAACTCAGTCAATTATATTGTCCGTATATCGAACGGTGGCTGGAGCGCGTGCCAATCATTCGAGAATAGTCAGCCAAAATGATTCGCGCACACTCGTGTACAAACAATTAAGTTGAGGACAACAAATATGTTTACACAACCGCCAGCGTGTTGAATATCGATGCGGCGAACCAATGTCATCAAATACATACATGTATGTACAAGATGGAAAAGCGTCATATTGGCCACAAGCACAAAATGACTGAAGCATGTGACAGTCGAATGTAACCAACAGGTAGCTGACCGTTATTACGCAACAACAATAGCCATGGCAATGGCAGTACTGCGTGAGGTCTACCGCTCTAATACAATCGAGCGTATGATGAAGCAGATACAGCCAGACATGGACGGCGTTACTGAGCTAAGCAGTGCACGCTTGCACCGAAACAACATATCGACTGTGCCAGATGAACTGCGGAAAGCGTGAAAGGGTCGCGTGACGGAACAAAACAACACTGCGGAATGAACAAATTGATCGCATCTGACAACAGATGTGTACTGTGGTCACGATTTCAAGCGGAAGTTAATATTATTGGGTAAGTTGATGAAACTATTGCATTGTGACGAATATTTTCCGATTGAACCAATCACATGCACTACATAACATGATGGCTTTATTGTCAAGTGACTAGCCCAAGCGGAGAGATTAACTGAAAATGGTCACAATCAATGACAGTTGTATGCATGCCACAGTTTCAAAGGGACTGAATCGCACAGTTGGTGTAGGCCTAATCCATAATGAGAAGATAAAGAATAATCACAAATCCACCAGTGGTAAAAGAAGGAAAATCGACGAAAGCATGCAAAATCATGAAAAGATTTGGCAAATTGACGAAAGTTCTAAAAAAATCTGTGATGAAAACTAAACATCGGTCAAGAGTGATGTCAAATTTCTCATTAAAATAGACGTTCAGGTCAGTCTCTTTTAAACAGAAACATCAGAGTCTAGTATCGCTCCCGTTAACTGCAATACGTATTCTAGACGAGACAGTTTTGAAATTCCGACACATGTGCCTGTGAAACACCCCTACTAAGTATTGCGTCGTTCACCTCACATTTAGCCCCATAAAAATATCACCGCCAAACGATCAACCACATTCTTTAATAAGCCATTAATACTGTTCAGTTGGTGTCGGTTGGAATATCCGACTACCTACCAATGAACTTTACTGATATCAGAGCCACAGCGCTGGCATCAAAAGCTGTCTGCACAGAAGTACGTGGTGTATTTTGTGACCTGTGCTAGCTGGGACACGCATACCAACCATTGTGCGAACGGTATTGGAGGCTCCTTGCATGTTTCAGCATAATAATGCAACCACAACACAAATAACATCCATGAATCTTGTGGAGACCAATACATCAATTGAGATAACTGTAGGAAGGTTTTCTGGCTCAAATGTAAGTTTGTTATCCGAAGACAGCTTAGTGCGCTCAACGTCGAATTTAGGCGTAAATATACGAGATTTGCACTTAAACTGGCTGAACTTGTTCTCCGTATGATAGTCTTAGATGCCAAGTTCAGAAATGGGGGAAAATCAACAAAAGTCAGGCGGGATGTCTGCAAGTACTTTAGTAAGTGCAGGACAGGCGACAATCCAACCGGAAGTCATAGTAATGACTTATAAATGCAGGCTGCTTTAGTGGTGCGTGTAATTAGGTGTAACCCACCGAATTCACTGATGACTTTGTCGCCAACACTAAAGATTAACTGACCAGTACTAAATAGTGTATTAGGAAAGTGTTCTTAACCATAGAGAGCTTGACTGGTCGTTGTCAGTACTAGCCACTTTATGTCAACCAATTATATCAACCTGTTACGTCATCGTGTGCTGTTTAACGTATGAAATGTGACAAACCAACGGATGCCACAACCGAGTAAGAAAAACGATTAGGAAAACATGCAAGCTTCGCGCCAATATCGGTTGCGGTAATGACAACAAATCAACTAATCAGCGTAGGTTGAATGTCACAAGCTGAATGTGATAAGGCAATAAAGCGAGGTGAGCGTAGAGCTGCTGGACCCCATAAACTGCACATTTCGCCCCATAAACCGTTAGTGTTAGAAGTGAGTGAAATTTCTTTTCTACCAAGGATTGCAAAACAAAAATATGCAGGTTTAGAGGGCCTGGGCGTCACACTCCACAAGCACATTTGTAACTGCTTCAAAAAGATTTCAATTGAAACCAATGTCAAGCGAATCACAAGTTCTTCCTTATCATCACACTAGATGAAGAGGACGAGCAGAGTGATAAAACAAAGCTTGTCATTCTGGCCTATAAAATCTCCTAAGACACCGACTTTATAGCTCACCCCTGGTACTGTTGACCAGTTGACTCCCACATCAGTCTCCCGCGTGTCTGTCACCATACCCTGGTGGAACTAGCACAATTATCCTTGCTGACGGTTAAAAGTATGTTCAGATAAGACATAATGTGGGAATATTTATTCCTTTACTTCCAGAGTTGCTTGCTTCCAACGTTTTGTAAGCTTTTTGCTCTTTGTTCACTTGTTAGGTTTATCCTTTGCAGTATTGTGGGCTACATTTGTTTAGCAATCTCGATCTACTCTATGAATGTGTAAACGGTCCAAGAAATAGCGAGCGAAACAAACTGAGTGAAACACTACCAATCAAGGTCTGCCATTTTCTTGAGAACAGCAAACAAGAGAGGACAATATACAGCTGAAGGCAGTTATGCATCGATTAGGCGTTTTGTCGATAAAACACAAATGAGTTTAGGCATTTGTTGGACGCATGTAGAATTTGTCATAACAAGCACTGAAACAATTTGCTGGGCTTGGA
>LOND01002644.1:19961-30903 GCA_014220965.1 Paragonimus kellicotti | reverse complement strand
CTAGGATGATGAATCTGAGTTGACAAAAGACACATTGATCGCCAAAGTTAGCCGGTCAACTTAAAAACAGTTTGCAACAGATACTCACAAGCTGAGGTGACCATTTCGTTTGTGATGAAGTCTACAACCGCTACCCGCCAACGCTGACTAATTGTGCCGTATCCATAGACGGCCGCAGCCATGGCGCGACCTCCGGGTTCAGTGACCAGACCAGTGAAAACAACTGTTTCAAAACTGGATCGTGCCGTCATGTTTTCCGTCCGCGTGGCAACAACAGGAATTGTTGGCCTCATGGTGGTGACATGTTTGGGCGGTTCGGTTGTCGTGTCATGCACACGAACAGCTGCCATTGTGGTGCCGCTATTGGAGGGAGCGGTGGTGGTGCCCACTGAATTGTTTGCAGTCCAAATACCAGTCCGTAACGGAATTGTATGCCAACAGTGACCGTCGTCAGTACTGAACCGAAGGACATCCGGCCACAACGTGTCCGCCGGAACGGCTACAAGCAAACCACCACGATTGGCGATTTGGTAGTGATGTGGGCCATCCAACGCCTGTAGTCATAATAGGATTGAAAATCAAAAAAGGACTGCAATGAATGTTCTGAACAAATCGGACTTAAAGTCTACGAAACAGTCAGAGTACTATCGTTATCACTGTGAGGCCTAGTCTGTTATCAATTTACCAGTTATGTGTGGATCAGATTGTTATTCACTCATCTTTCCGTCCAACTGATTAGTTCACGTTCTGCTAGGTTTGCGCTGATCCGAACTTTTGACGCTTGTGCCTGTTCGATCTATAAGGTGCTTTTATCCATGTAAGTCAACGCGTGTGCTTATGACTCTTGATATGACCTACTTACCTAGTGAGCAGACCTGACCTCCTGTGTACTGCCATCGTTGAAATTTCGGATTAGGGTAAACACACACCCATTTGTGGAGTTCTAGATTTAAAGCGAAATTCAATTTTAAAGATTTCACGGAATAACTTTCAAAAATTTTTTCCTTTAATGATAATACAGGTAGGTCGTAAACTGACACTCATTAAATATTTGCTTCAGAAAAGAAGTTAACAGCAACGATCACAGACACAGATTGTAGGAAATACATATCGATAAAAACAGCATGTTCAGAGTTTGACGTTTTATGTAAGTTGAACTATTTGGTAGACACATTTCTACGTGTCGCCGAGATCGCAGCAAAGTCTTGAAAGACTTCATCATTCGGATGATTAATTCAGTAGCTTTTTGTGACTTTTCGAGCATGAACCGGAAGAATCTTGAAAGGGATCGGCTTACACAGTAGTTGTTTTTATCGATCTCCAATGATCGAATTTGAGGTACTCTTCCACTGGAATAGACGAAACCCAAACTTGGACCCGTGCTTGTACTCAAGCCATAACTAGAACAGTGATAAAACTTCAACAGAAATTTTAAAAAGATGCCTACATGTTGGAGGAACGTCACAATTGCAAGTGTTGTAGTGAACTTCAAATCTAAAAATCATCAGTCGCTATTTGTATGGGAGTGTCTCTCGTAAGGCCATTTTCCCAACTTGCGTACATATCCTGCTTCATGCATATTTCGTGGAAAAACCGCTACAAGTCGCACTCGATTTCTAATTCAGCTATCAGACAGGTATAGAGACTGTTGACGACTAAGCAAATATCTCTGACGTCTATCACATAACTATCCTTCCATGCCAAGCTGAGTAACTAAAAGCCATATCACAAACACCGCACTCTGATGTCCGTCAATAATGACAAAGGTTGAATCGTATAGAGAATCACATTTAATATTTCTTGTACCCAGTATTCATTCTAATTTCTACTTCGAAAGCTTTCTCAACAGCATGGGAAATTCATCGAGATACTTTTTCGGAATATACACCAAACAGTATGTTAAAACTAACGCGTTTTCCAGTGAAACCCTGTGACCACATTCTCTGACGGCTTCCGTTGTTGAGTGAATTGACCCGCTCAGGCAGACAGAAATCCGCTCGTGCTTATTAATCCAGTGGGGAGTGTGAATGCTCGATGATCTCTTTTGACAAAGGATGGTTTATTATTTTGTGTCTTGCAAATGATAACCGGTTTGACCCTGCATTACGGTGAAAGTTCATAGTGCGTTTGGATTTCGTTGCCAAATACCATGTATATAGATGACTTCTTTAGACCCACATTATGGGTACAAAATTAAGGATTATTGAGTGACATGCAACTAATCGAACGGGACCTCCATCGATTTCCAAATAACTGGATAGTTCATGCCCCAGAAATAGGCTGCTAGACACAGTGTTTCTGCTAAGTGGATTCAACTAAGCTTAGACAACATGAGAGCAATTGTGATGGGCCTGTACCAACAGATTTGGCACGAGTGAGGCGCTTTCTCGGAAAGTTCACTTGAAGCACGAGGTACGTCCCAGATTTTTCCACCTCCTCCCATGTGTGCATGAGGGTCAACCAGATGGCGTATTTACAAAACTGAACAGTTGTTTGTAAGTTGTCCGTGCAGAATGAATGGAAACGCTTCAGGTTTATGAGTTTTCCTAATGTGTTCACACCAAATTGGTAAAGCACGCCAGATCAGTGTTAGTTGCTCCCGTTGCTAGTGAAAAAATGTCGAGACTTGATCGATTCTTAGAATAAACCGTACATACAGTTAGACCGAAGGGATGATGTAACCAGTGCTACTGTAAATACACTGAGTACGTGGGAAACAAGCTACTACGGAACAGACGATGAGACCTCAGCTGAAACGGTGTTGGGCAACAGCTACGAATAAGCTGCAAAACCACCCATTAATATCATTCTACGACACAAATCACACCAAAAAAATAAAACGACCAAAATTTCTAAGGGAAAGGTCCAACCCATTCATATTCACGGGCCTGGATGTGACGATTTCGGTTGCTTAAAGTACTCGCCGCGGTGGAACGTCGTATGAATAGGTTGAACTCGAAGCATCTATTCCTGAAACCTGTCGAACCGTGATCTTGCGACAAACCTATATAGTGAAGAGATTACTGGAGACTATGGATGCGATTCTATGCACTGGTGCTATTTGCGAACACGCTTATCTGCCGCCTTGTTTAGACAGGCAGCAGACGTTATCTGCGTGTTACGCGTACCAAAGATGCATATATCAGACGGATGTCAATGTTGTGTGTCACAGTCATCCATCTATCCAAATAATCATTTGTTTTGATTGGTCCCTGCTTCTCCGAATGCCTCACTTGCGGACAGAGTTACAATATAAGTTTAATAAGAAATATCACTGGTTGTGTTCTGATCTCTTTTCTGTCGCACGGAACAGTTTAACGACGGCCGTGTTTTTAACGCTTATTGGTCAGCTCTGTCATAGTCTAACGATAAGTATAGGAAATTAACGTTAACAACAGTGACTCGCAGAAACCTGCAACAATAGATTGTCACTAATGTGAACAAATCAAATTTTATTTATTAATTCCCGGATTTTTACAACAACAAGAATACGACTGTACGTAAGATCTCGTCTCTACTACGATCGATGAACATCTGATGCCAATCAACCGCAGTGTTAAAAGCGGTAAATCATGCAGTTTTTACATAAGTGCAACTTAGTGGCTACCCGATGGGCGTTCCAGAAATGTTTTCAGCTTCAGACGTTTGCGTACGATTTTACGACAGTGCAAACTAGAGTGACCAACACCCTTGCTACTGGTTCACAACCAGCGAAAAATATGACTTGGAACCACAAACAACTGGGTGAAAATGCCGAACACCTTCCAGGTGATACTACATTGGACGTTCAGTCAGCACTTGATGAGTACAGTCTACAAAAGTGTAAGTTGATCAGACTGTTGGTTTACAATAACCATTCACAAACAAAAACCCCACGATGGATTTCATCTTTGACTAGACGGATTAAATAGGAATAGCCCGGGAATAATATCGATGTACCTTAGCCAGCTCGTCTCTTCCTTTCCAGAGATATTCATAGTACCGGTGGTCTAACTGATAACGGCACCGGGTGATAACCATAGAAGATGCCTGTTCGAGCTCCATTCCAGGGATCTCTACCTGGTGCGTTTCCCCATAGATGTGTACTGTTGGCTTGATAACCAACACATAAACTTATTTCACGAAGATCCCAGTATAATCCATTTCAAAAATACGAAACAAAACACAACAGGATTTGATTTAGGCATCAGCCAAAAATGTCAGATGTGATCTGATGAGTCGGTCTGCTAAAGCATCTACCATCTGACTGGAAAGTGATCCGGATGACGCAAAGGGCATCCGGATGAATTCGCAGGAACAAAAACTGTGACAGTGGGAATGATTATCGCAGTTATTCGACATAGTGGTGAATAATAAGGATTTCCGATTAATTCGGCAGTCAAAATGACTGTAAACTTCTGACTACTTACACAAAACGGCCAATTGTCTTCGAGTTTCTGTGGTCAGAGGGACCAGTGTCCAGAATAATTTCCACATGCAAAATTAGCAGGAACTTGTCATTGCTGACTATAATAAAGTTAGATCGTTAGTAGATGCATCCCCATTGTTAGCACTATTAAGTACTAATTACTACTATCAGAAAGTTAATGTTCAAACTACTAAAACCAAGCTGCGGTTATAGAAATATAGAACTCTCGTGTTGTAGTGCAATCAGGAGAAGTTTGAATATGTTCTGCCTCACGAAAACTGCGTTGTCGTATTGAAAACATGATAATAGATAGGAGACAGGTTGTTTCAAAAAAGGTATATGCATGTGAAATATACACATACACTCAAACGCCCAACAGGTCGCTGCTCTCAGCAATCAAAACAGCTGTAAATTTGATGATGGATATAATTGGGGCTGTTCACATGTAATGTGTTTTTAATAAAATTTTATAAGGGGCAGAAAGATTTGTGATTTTAGACGGAACTTTCATTTTAATGATAGCAGGTCAGGGTATGTGGGTGCTCGAGTAAACATTACACTCTGTTTGCGCCAACAGCTGTTTTTCTTGGCTGCACCAACGTACAGTGTGGGTGATGACGTCGCCTGAGCGAGATGGGCTACCTTGCAAGGAAACAACCAATTACCATACGCTGGATGATGGTATGTCATTGGGGGACCTTTTCTGGACGAGGTTAGGTCACACGTGCTTGACAGCGATAGATCAGGTGATACTTGTGTGAACGCTAGCAGCAAAGTGAGCGTACAAATGCGTCAAAATGGATAGTAGGAACATATTACAATGTGCTGCTTTTCAAGCTGTTACGCATTACATGTGGAGAATGCAGATAGGTCTGGTAGAAGCGTAAGTTGGGGAGGTTTTGAAAAGTGATACAATTAACGGATACCACCTATAAGGTTGTTGAGCCTACATAATGGATGATGGCTTTAGCACGCCTAACTTGACACGTTTATGATTCACATATTGCTATACGTGCACTGCTGAAGGTGACTTCTGAGTAAATGCTCAAATACTTTTGTTCTGATCTATCTTTTACATGAGTGACCACTTCTGAGGTTTACAAATCCTACTCACTAGATACGTTGACACTAGCAGAGATACAGACAAAGTTGTTATCCTCATACATTAATCCAAATTACCCATTTCCATCATTGGGACTTAAGTGTCGACGACACCGTCAGATAAGTTGAATGTATCATCGCGGTCTCAAGAATGATTTGAAATACTCGCTGGCCAAACTCAATCGCATACTTATATGACAGCTCGCAGAACAGATGTCAAGCTACGTCCAAACCGTTTTCCTTCCTCGATCACACAACCATAATAAGCAAACATCAATCGCCATCATAAAACTTAAGTAGCTAGACTTAGCTGACTACGTGCAACTCAGTCAGTTGCGGAAAAGCCGGACAATTTTCGATCGTTAGGAAGACTGCTATTCTGAGCCTCAATGACCATGTGAAACCTCAAGATTTAACTAGAACAAGCTGACTAGTATCCGTGGACTTTTGTCATCTGCATGCAGCACTACTAAGCATTAGACGTTCTCAAAGCATTCAGTTCTTAATGGGTTTCCAAGAAATAAGAGCAGTCACTTGCGGAACCATCTGTCTCTGATCAAGTGGTGACAATGATATACCGATTGTCACACGGCGCGTTACTGGCAGTAAAACTGCTCGTAGTAACGCAGTGCTTTCACTTCGGCCATACGCACTGGGAATCATGAGAAAGGCACCCTCTTTCCACTTTCCCCAGCAGCTTGGTTACGTGTTCTGTTCATCACTGGTGACTTTTAAACCAAAGTGATGCTGAGAAAATAGCTCGTTCAGGCTACCCAAATTTGCAAGTTAGGTGGCAAATGCATCGCTTTTGGTCGATATTTCACATTACGAGAGACTGATTTAACAAAAACGCAGGTCATGACACCAAATTGTCAAATCGCGTGAACATGGCTCATTTAAGGAGCTAATAGATGACGGTTTCTAACTCCACGTATTACCTGGAAGATTAAAATTCACACAAACTTGCTTCTTCGTAAAACTAGCTTGTATCTTCTGTACTGATTGAGTGTTCACCTCAACTGAATTAGAGGAATAACTCGTACTTTTTGATGGATGTTCACAGTGAGTGTATGCCTCACCGTCTACATGTCTATTGACTTGGAGCTTTAGATCATTGCGACAGACAGAGTCAAGGGCAGCAGTCGTCTGTTGAGCTCAACTTAACTCAATGATGGCCATCAAAACCAATAGCAATGATAGAATCGGTTCGTGGGGTTTGAATAGAGCTCACTTTACTTGAACGCAAATCTTCAGACATGCGTAGTGGACGCGTCGACAGGTCATTAATCGTATCACACGACACAGCAAAGTAACTCATAAACAAGACATGCATACACATCATACTGACCGTGACAACTCCGCCGGTTGGACAGTAGCAGCTCTCGTGTAAGATAACCAACTGGTGTGTATAATTCTTACAGTACATTGACTATGGGTACTTTGAACAGTAGCGAATTATGGGATAGACAAAATAACGAATCGAGAAACATTTTACGTACCCCTCGGCTACTTCGTTTTTCTGGACGATGAAAAATGGCGAAGAAACCAGGTGGCGCAACAACTAGAAATAGATATTTCTGGGTGGGATGTTTGCCATATAGTCTCTATAAGAAGTTACGCTATTAAATCCTATCACGTAAAGCAACAGGCAGAATGACAAACCGCTGACAAACCAGTGGAATAAAAGACGTGCTTCAGCATCCACAACAGACGCTTACTATCATGTGACGGATTAGACCGCGTGAGAGTTGGGTGATTTCAGATTTCTTAAAAGATCAAAGGCATTGGAGTACAAACAGGCAAATGTGTGAGGCGCACTGAGCTAACTCGAGCTCAGAGATTGGAACAGGCTGCAAAACCTACGCAGTTATACGAACTAGGAAGTGATAAGCAAGAACGAGCAAACATAATGCAAAGAAGACACTGTGCAAGAACTGTACACGATATCTGCACGGTTGACTCGTAGCTTAACCCTAATATTCCTACCACTCCTGTCTCAGGACGATGGGTAGTCTTCACATACTCATGTACAGTTTTGACAGTACTTGACATGTCAATTGTGTGTCACATATTCCCAGGTTTTTCTTAGCTAAATCGACGTGCCATGGTTGCATCCACAATAAACTGGTGTACGTGACCCTTGTTTTCCGGAAGTTGATTTATTGACATATGTTTTCCTCCAGGATCATGCATAACCCAACTCAACTGCATTCGATTTAGTTAAATTCGATGACAATGAAATGAAGAATCCGTAAACAGCACATGTTTGCAATTGAGACAGCGCAGGCTGATACTAACTGATAGAAAAGTGAAATCGTTTCTTTCTCTGTTCAAATGACCAACTTATTAATGTCCACAAAACTTCGTAAGTTGTAAAACCCACTTACGAGTGATGGTAAAACCACGTCACAAAACATCCTTATGATTGCTGACACTATTCTATCTAGTTCGATATCGCGCTTTTTGTTGTCTTTATGCACAGTGTAACAACATGCAAGCAATATGTGCATTCTATCCAAGTGCGGTGTACGTGAATCTTTTCTGATAAGGAGGAACTAGAAGGCAGAAATGGATTAGGTGACCGGACGATGTACATAACGTGGTGTTAGGTGGGCTTTAGATACCTGAACAGACGATGGAATATTCGGTGTGTGCGACACAAGCGGCCGAACGTCTGCGTCGTTGCTCACGTGCACAGTTGTTGTCGTCATCTAACAGACTACTCTCGTGTGAGATGATTCAGTTTATGCTTAAACGATGGACCGACCGTAAAATTCAGACTGAATGTTGAAGGGCAATTTAGGTGAACAACCCGCTGCAATACTAACCCGTGTTTCCTTTATGGTCCCTGAATCCTTACTGGGGCATACGACCTTCATATGAATGTTTGACCATAAGTGAAAAATACGGAGAGTCCTTTGACGGCAGTTAAGCATCAGCGTGAACCACTGATGTATTGCTGTCTATGATGATGATGATGATGATGATGATGATGATGACAGCATTACGATCACATAAGGGACAAACATTAACGAGTGCGCTACAAACTTAACACCGTAGGCTAATTAACGCCATGAGAACGAGTATGAAGCAGGAAAGTGAGATAAGTTACGCGTGCAGATTGCCCAATCTGACCTCTCCGCGCAACCAAACACACACATAAGCAAAGGTAGCCACGTGATGGACGGCACTGTCATACAACGTTAAGATGTTCTGAGAATGTTTCCAGTCAGTTTTTACTTCAACTAAATAATTGAAATTCAGATGTATACCAAAGGTAAAAATGATGCTTTGACATGTTGACTTAACGGTTCACACATTCCGAAAAACACACCCAGTCATTTATTCCCTAAAGTAAGTTTTTCAGCATACGCCGGCAATATACAAACTTTGGGTTGCCATCGATACTCTTCCGAAACACTGTAGGGAAAGAACCGGGAAAGCCGGCTGTGGTTTGTTAGTATTGGTAGAGTAATAAATTACACATCCACAGTGAATCGTACCCAAGTGAACCATTTGGCACTTTGTTGTAAACAAAACGAACCATCACATCTATTCTTTCAGACCATAAACGAAACCAGATGCGGTCCAGATGGAACGATTTGTGAGGGGTTTGTTTGTTTAGTGTGAATTGTTCCGAAACTGTGTGTTTGTTAGTAATCATGCTTGCCATCGCACGGACAGCAGCTAAACAAACTGACTCGCAACATATACCTGCAGGTCATGTAAAAAGGCTGAAACAGTCAAAGAACTCAGCAAGGAATTTACCTTACTTTCACTTGAATTTTCAAGGTCGTCGTACAAGGTGGTAAGCACTGCCGCCTGGTAACAATCACAGGGTAGTAGAATAAACGCGCTTTTTTAAACCGCATCAAACAACTATTGTCTACACAAAGTGTTACGTTTGTGAGCAACAACGCAACATATAAGATTCTAGCAGTTTAAACATTTTTTCAAAGTGATGGATAAAAGAAAATGACTTAAATTATTGAAATCCTCCAGAATGGTCATTTTTCACTTAGTAACAGGCAAAAGTTTTTCAGCTGCTTATGCAGAGTGATACTAGTAAACTGTATAACAGCACAGCTGAGTGCGTCTCTGTGTACAGTATACAACCCGCAGTGTCATACGAAGTAGACAAGAGGATGGGGTATCAAAAGTCGTTGATTACATAGTCCATTCTGATGACGTTCCCAAACGTGCTTTGGCTAAAAATGAAAGAAACCAAAGATTTTCTCGTTCAGATAGCTGTGATTCACTGATTATAACCAGAAGAAAGCAGTACATATTATTGTCCCCAAAAGTTTAAGAAACAAACGTAAAACCTACTCTAATAAGCTGTAAGTGAAGAGCGACAAGATAGAAAGGTCGGCCGAAAAATCCTACAAACAGTCACGATTTAAAACAGACAGTTTTCAATTTCCTTCGTTTTCTTTAACAGCTGGATTTTACCAATTTGGAAAACTATACAGGCTTGATTGTGAAAGTGTGTTGATGTTCGACGGTGATTTAGTTGAAAGTTCGGGGTCGACGTGCAATCGGCCACCAACACGAATAACCCAGTCGACTTTTTGAAGAAACACAGTTGAAAACTCGTTAGTTAGAACCTTTCTGGGCTTTCAAATCGATGCTGTCGTTAAGGCGATTGTTTCAGTTAATCGTTATTCTTCAAAATTATTTTGTTAAATGTTGTAAACCGCGTTATTCATGTTTGGAATAGGCCAACTTATACACTCCAATCGGAAGCGATGCGCAGACGATTGATATGCCAGTGGTGCTGTCGAATTGTTGCAAACTCGTTATAAACATGGATGAACAAAGTCGAAATCGTTTGTCGTTTTGAAGGTTATGATGTGGTAATGGCCTTCATATCCCGTGACCATATAATCACTTGGTTATCTTATGCTGTTTCCAAACAATAGCACACTTAGTAAACTACCTATATTGCGACAGACACTGCGTAAGCATCGGAGTATATGAAGGACTGCCTAAGTACGCGCCGGTGGACTGTAGCTTCACTCACACAGCCAACCAATTTGATACAAACACCTGCCGCAGATGACCACATTGCAGACCGTGAAATACATGCATCTTCCACACGAATGGGACACATATCAAATCCGCAGAACAAAATCAAATGTATACACGCACTTTAAACTCTTCTTTAATCGATAATTGCATGCCTCTGCAACGCCAACAAATCTCGAAAATTAATAACTGTATTACATGTTCTCTCCTTACCAGCACAAGTGCACGCTGAACACAAATCACAAAATCAAAATATCTTACCGTTTCTAAGATCATCTCGTTGGTTACGGCTGTTTATTGGCTTAAGGATACCTTTTCACTCGTCTATCATCATTTTAACCAGTGGTTATCCAATAGGAGGAAGATCTGTTGTCGATCTGGAGATTGGGCTTCTCTCTAGAGCAC
>LOND01002643.1:24557-36059 GCA_014220965.1 Paragonimus kellicotti | reverse complement strand
TATGCAAAACCACTGAGATTTATATGAACTCAGCCAGTTCGTGAGCCTCCCATAAGTGCCCACAGTATACCTGTTTGAAACGATCATGTGCTGTTCAATTGTACCATCCACTAAAGCTGCACCGTATGAAAATAACCCAGCAGTATTTTCCAGGGGCCTTTCCACACGCTTGATGAATGTGTCTATAGCTGACCTTTCTGTTTAATATTCACACCAGAGTCAGGAGTTATTAGGAAGCAACCAAAATAGTTTGTCAGATATTCTCAGGGACAAAAGTAGTAACCGGATAGTTAGTGTCCTCAAAAGTGCTTCTTCTTCTCCTTAGGAATAGGATTCAAAGATAGGAGAAAGTTAGACTTTCGATGAGGCGTATCAGGGAATCTGGTGGATGAAGCAAGATCTCCATGCTCACCTGAAGCAGTGTTTGAATGGTTACTTTTGTCATGTGAGGTCCTTCATTGCCCAGCAGGAGGACTGGAATTTTCCAGCTGATCAGAGCTATGCCATGTAACAGAAAGCTGTGGAGTGGCAATCTGGCAGGAACCAACCAAACAACAACTATGACCATCTCCGAGTGAAGACCGTGGGTTACATGGCTCGAGGAGGTTCATGTTTGTGAAGCATCTATATAAATCTTCATAGGTAAAACAAGAAATCGTAGTAATCTGGAACTAGGTGTTACGAAATAGCCCAATTCAGACACTAAACCCGACGCAGTACCAAAAGTCCGAAGGTAGTCAAAGTAACCCTATTTTAGCGGAATAAGATTTAAACATATTAACAATACAGTCAAACAGAATCATTTACGATTATTGCACCCGACTTGGTTTAAATGAAGGTCATTGCGATCACAGCACAGTCAACCATTTTTAATTAATTCTTCTGGTCTTTACAATTGAGTTATCAATATCGGTTAAGTTTTCGTGACTTGTAAAGGAATCTCGAATAGGCTGGAAAGAAGGAATGCTAGAAACACGAAACACTTCATTTGAAATAAGAGAATTATACACAAGCTGATCAGTACGTTTATGACGCGCCGAACTGCGACAAATCGCGTATACCCAAAAACGAGGACCAAAACCATTCACCACAATTCCTCTCGATGGTCGAAACTCGTTAAAGTGTTGAAAGAAGCCCCAGTTGGACTTAGAGCAGGCACAGCGGTACTCAGAACACGTCTGCCGAAAAACCCCGCTGGAATTTCTCGCGTACTGGTAAAGTGAGTATTTCAGAATTACACCAGGAAATTGCTAGTAATTCTAACAAGCTCCGCAACAGTTGAAAAATCAATGGATATAGTTGCATCTTTCAGAATTTCCGAAAAGTTGTCAACTGCTCTGTTGGATGACATGAGGCAGTTCGTAAATGAGGACAGTCTATGTTCTTAAACCAATCACTTATCGTATCCGCAGTGAAATACGTGTCATTGTCAATACCTAGATCATGAAGGGCGCATTCGCAAACGAACATTTTCCGTTTGGGTGTTCGTTGAGCCGAATATTGGGTTGCAAACGTTTCGACATCAAACGAGGTGATATCATCAGTGCGTGGGAAGTTGAGCGTTGTGAGTGGTGAACATCCGTCTTTATATACGTTGGTTGGAGGACTTTTCGACCTAAGATCTGATTGACTACTTCTTGCTGCCGTTGAGTCCTTGATCTGGTGTCGGACTGGTTACCCCTAATTGCTGTGACCGCATGACCTGGAGACTGAGTGGTTACTTACTGTCGCTTTCTGATCTTCGATTGGGTCCATCAGGTCTTCTTTTGACCTCCCATTTGATCGGTTATTGACTGTCAATCTTCGATTTTTCCGCCTGCTTGTTAGGATTTAGTAACGGTTATATTTGTGTCTCCTCAGGTCTCTTTTTCGCACTGGTCTGTAGATTTTGTTGAATTCGGTATCTATTTATGAAACTGGTTGACGAATGCCAGGCTTCCGGAGATTCTCTTGCGTGTTTTGTATTCGCTTAGGCAAGGACTTCTACGGTGCCCACTTCGAACGTGTGTCTAGTCTGATCTTCGTTCACGAAGATCAACGATAATTGACCGCGTTTCTTGATGGCTAATTCGTGTTTATGTGGGCAGCTTTCGTCCGATTTGGTTGATGTAGTGCTTCTCGCGGTCATTGCATTTGATTTTGCACATCGCGTTCCGTTTATCGGTGAATTTGGGTCTTTCTTTTGGTTTTGATAATATTTTCCGTATAGCTGAGAATGTTTTGTGTTATCGCAATATTGAGGTCACAGAAGTCTTTCAGTTATTCCTCACGTCTTCGATATACAGGAGAGTAATCCGTTCAACCCACTGTTCCGCAGAAAATAATCGGAGGGGCACCTATACCGAAAGGCAAACACTTATAACCAAATCGTCCAAGTAAGGTGTTAGTTGCAGTTAGTGCACTGGTCTCGTTATCGAGTGGAATCTGCAAGTATACCACCTTAAGCACACATCTGAAGAAAAACTGAGAGCCAGGAAATTGATGCACAATATCCTCCAGCTCAAATGCAGTGTAACTTCTTTACGACAAAAATCGATTAAGATTAGTTCAGTAGTCATCACAAATTCCTGGAGTTTTGCCATTGCATTTCAGTGCAGCTACCATGAGAGTGGTCCAGTAAGGGAGCTGAACTAGTGTCATAATAGTATTGTTAACTAATTCCTAAAAAGATTTAACAACCGATTCACATAAACCAAACAGAACAAGTCTTTTCATAAAAGTTGGTGTGCTGTGGATATCCAGGCCTAGTGGCTTGGTACACATTCCTCTCGAGAACATCAAAACAGTAGGTCGCGCAACTTGGGCTCAGACGCGTTAGTGAGCAGCTGAAGCGAACCGTTCAGAATTTTCAGAAACTTTAAACCAACGATAGACGGGCCAGACTCGACAACTAAAGAGAGACGTCGGAACAGCCATCACAGAAAGTTCATATGAGTCTAGAACTGGACAACGAACGTCCGGCAATACATTCAGTCTGGTTACATGAAACACTAGGCTTTAAAAGCTGAACACATGCAACTGCACTGAAGGATTCAACATTTTCAGTGTCAAACTGAGGGTTTCACGCAGCTGCTGATGAAACAAGATTGGATAATATGGCGAACATCAGGGATCAGAATCAACATATTTGTACACTGATGACAAAAACTAGACACGGTGGTTTTCAGTGTTCAACCCGTACAAACCATGCACATTAACATGCAGATTAGCGGACAAAACATATGATCATGTTTAATCAGCAACATTTAATCGGATCGAACCCGATAACCAAAGGTACTGATCTTGCTCGCAATTCGATGCAATTTTGTGCACGTGCATTCGTTTCTTACAAGTGAAGCACCAGGTGAGTATTCTTCGAGCTTTCACACTAAATCGTAGTATCTGTTACCGTCCCTCCACATCGGACATATCCCCAGTACAGTACACAGATGCACTAAAAATGAACAACACACCCAGTGTGAAATCACACTTAAAAGTGCAGTGTCTTCGTGTAAAGCTATATCAGTCAGTAAGAGCACTATTATCTTGAAATATCCAGTTGTTCTAGAAGGAGGTTATTAACAGTAAATGCTCCAGCAGTAAGTCTCTGTAGATCAAACCAGTGACGGTATGATCAGTCTACTCAATCCTCCATTAGTTACAGTTTTGAGCCGTACTCCTGGGTATTATAGCCCGAAATGCCGTTGATCCTGACAATGGTATACGAAGTAGCAGAGTGATCAAGTAAAAATGTGTGGCGAGAAAAGGAGAGAATAAACAAACGAGAACAACTGGGTTTCATGAAAAAAGGAGGGTCTACAAGTCTGCGGATACCGGCTCGTCATTGACTGCGACACAATCAGTGTTTCATACCGGCAATGTGGATGGTCGTGAACTCTCTAATTAGGTAGACGACGCCATCAACCTTTCCTAGCGGAACGCTCAAGACTCTCATAGCTCATGATCACGTTGTCGCCCGGCTACCTTGCAGCTTCCTCCAATCATCACCGACCACACTGAATAGACGTACATCTTCACTGTCTCCGTTAGCAGTCGGAAACCTGCCCATTTCGAAAATGCGCGCCGATGGACTGTCGCGTTGTTCACACAGTTAGCCCAGTTGTCCAGGTAACAGACCCCGTAGCTGCTTAACCACCATCACCTTTTATTTTTGGAATGTCCATATGATCGTTAGATCGCCCACTCTTGAGTTGTTACGCGCGTACTCTTACAGATAACGTCTTGTGGCGAAATTATGACTCGTCCATCTTCCATGTTTCGATCGATTGTAAAATGCAAATCTTTTGCAGTCTGCACGACGAGAACGATAGAACCGTGAGTGACTGAATGGGACCATTTTTAGCAAAAATCATGTAATTTATTAGCACCTAAAAATAGGCAATGGCCTTAACAGAAGGTCTATCAAATCACACTAGGTGAGTGGATATTCAGCCATTGCACGTGTAACAGTGCAGAGAGACGCGCCTTTTTTAATGTTTGGTCCGAATCAACACTGTACCCACAGGCACAATCGCAAACTGATAGACAGATGACATTGATAAAACAGGGCAAATTTGACGGATGGGAATGGCAGGGTATTCCGTCTTTGTTGTTGGTACGAACAGACTGTCAATCCCCGAGCATGATGCACTCATTTCAGGAGCTTCATTCACCCGAATACGCCTTAAGAATGCCAACTCATCGTTCGTCACGTCGTGCTTTGTTTGTGAATTGTAGGTGAAGCTGGAAGTGGCAGCATAGCACCTAGAATAAGACATTGGTTTATGGCATGAAAACACTGACACTGAAGCTTGTTTGGTAGATGGACCCCGACTTTCTGTCTGGAATATGAAGGATGACTAACACCCTTGGTTGTAAACGTTGTCCGATATGGCAAGGCAAGCATAAACAAAATCAACAAGCTTATATAGAGCATTTCAAAACTACCCTCGTCATCAGGAACACGGTCTGATATGAGTCAAACAACACAGGCAGAGTTTGCGCTATGAATTTGTGAATGTGCTTCAGTTCAAACGAAGGTCAGATAGAAGCAGAGCAGTAATAATAACTGGATGGATTCCATTGTCAGCATCTTCAAATCGACAAAAACACTACGTAACTATATCTAATGGTACAATTCGAGACAACGGCATCAAACATTCAACGTAAGACAAAGTAAAAGACGATCATGATGGGCGATATGTTTCTGGTGCAATACTACAGCGCAGTACGTACACTCTGTTTCCGTTTGATAATGCATTGGTACACTGATCACTGAAATGTCTCGAGTCCTTCACTATAGTAACAATCACCTGCATAATTTACAACAGCGTCGATAACAACGTTTTACGAGGCACCACCGATAAAGATAAATTTGAGGAACACAAAAATACAGTAAAAACATTCAGTTTATTATAATTATGAAAATCGATAAACAGCTGTCAGAAAAACGGTCGTTCAAACAAATTTCTTCGGAGAAATCACAGATTAGCAAGTAAAGAAGAGACGGAGAAGTCCTGTCACATACTGAACAATTTCCGAGCCGCCAAGTTTTGATTCACCGTAGAAACGATCCACAAAAGTTATGCCAACCTACATGTGAAGATGTGAAACTAACCAACTATCAACTCACATACTTCACCGATTGTGTAATGCAGTGACGAAGCGAGAACCAGCATTTCCATTTGGAACACGTAACCCTTCGAAGTACATCGAGAGACTAATTCCTTCAGCACATCCCGCTTGTATAAACTGAAGCAATAAAAAACAATAAACACGTCAACATAAGAGATTAACTGAGATCGAGCGCTCATATAAATAAGCGTATATAAAACATATTGAAGATAGCTCACGAAAACTCGGACAATCAGTTTTTGATATTCGTTTTAGAAAGCGGGAAAGCCCGTTTTTAACGCATAATCCCCATCCGAAGTGTGGTATAGACACACTGAACAGTTGCAAATGCGATAACACAGTTGACTGGACTCTTAAGCGGAAGTCAAAAACAGTCAGTCTGAATTTTTGTAGAACGCGCTGCGTACGGCGAGTTGTATTATGAGTAGTGTTATCATTGACCACAATAAAAGTGGTCATCAAGATTGACAGCGACGAAAACCTCGATGTCCAGACTCAAACAAGCAGCATCAAAGCATCGGTAGCATACAAACAAACTAGAATAAAGCGGCATTCGCGAGAAAGCTCTGCCCCTCTGCGGCTTTCAGTGGTTCAGTTTATTGCTCATGTTCAACTCAGACAACTCAAGTGCACAAGGCAGCATTCACTTCACTGGACACAATCAAATGTCACGCCCCAAAATTCAGAGACCGTACATCGGTGTGAATACAAGTTTAAGAAAACCGAATCAAAGATCCCAGGAGTGTATAACAATCGGTTAAGTTGGGGGAGGTTTGCGACACCAATGCGACTAACAATGAGCACGTTACCAGCCAAATGTGTTGGAAGCCAGCCAGGACACCATAAATACCTCATTGAAGCTTTCAAACGTATAAAGGCAGGTCACACACTGCTCATGGTCGTTTCTAGACTGCTCCAAAAAATACAGAATGAAGCGTGGTGTGTTAACATCCAGATGTGAGACGCAGTCGGACTACCTGGACGTGTTTAAGCAAACAAGTACACTTCGTGGTCACTAATCTAAACCTCTCGTGAGGATAAGCCGGTTGAATTCGCTAACTTAGTATTCTATAGATTTATACGGGATAATGGCATCTTCAGGATTGGCGTTTACAGGATAACGGAAATTTTATTAACCGTTCCACAGACCCCAAAAAGAAGTTAAGCTGAGTCCAATCGGCGAAAGTTGTACACTTTCACTATCTCGGTTACCGGTAGCTGTTCTAAACCCTCGAAGAAATACGCTGGTTCGTCCATGATATAGTAATGCGCTTGACAGAAATCGGATTCTCCTCCTTGTAATAATTAACACGAAAATCTTGGTCCTGAAAATAAGCGCGACTGTCCCCGTAGTCGTTTCCAAAACGGACCAAAAGACGGGTGCAAAAGGTACCTTTGTTCCGCTCCAAAACGTGTGCGACAAGGAGAAAATTACAAGGTATTTATATGTGCATAGCGACCTACAAACATTCTCGAATCAGAAAATCGAAGGACAGTTACCAAAAATAATAGTTAAGGTCACTAAGCCACCAATGAGCATAGCGGAATAAAGGTCGGACAGGTAAAAAAATAGCCAAGGTTACCTCTCGATTGTTCTGGACAGTTCCGCTCATTCTGATTGGATAAATCGTTTTCTCGAAGAAGGAGGCGGTTTTGGACGGAAAAAATAGACTCTCTAACAGTAACGAGCTTGCACATATTCCAAATACGCGTCGACGGATTGTCGCGTTGCTAATGCAGTCAGCCTATATATGCTACAGATAAAAGGACGTTCGAATGCCGAGAGTCTACATACAACTTTCGCACGAATGGGCTAGGTCTCCTATCCACAGAGCAAAATTGAATGCACACGCTCATAGTAAATCTTGCATTCAATCGTCAAATACGCGCCTTTGCGGAGCTACAAGTGGCGGAGGTTAACGAATATACTACATATTTCCGCTACCCTCGTGAATATCACGTCAACAGCATTACAGCCCAATGAGATGACATCACCCACATAAATCAAGCGATAAGCAGACTCGGAGGGCATGCGCATGACAACAAACGTAGTAACAACATTCTGAAAAGTGCACACCACACAGACCGGTTATATCACTCAAGCCGATTCAGTATGGTCTGCATGCTTTCTGCAGAAGAACTAAGTGAATCAAGGTCGTCCGCATACTCAATATCCATCAGCCTGCCATTTGGTAGAAGCTCAACTTGGAGTCTCTGGGTGTTCATTCTAGAATATCGCCCATCACAAAAGTTAAAAGGAAGAGGAGACTGGACATCCCTGTCAAAAGACACATGAAGTTGGGAACACTCGAGATAGTCTTGCGTGGATTATAGAAGTGTCAGTTCACAGGAATGTTGCGACCAAATTTACAGTAGTTACTGTTTAACAGTAACAATTAGGGTCATGAAAAGAACCCAAACAAGAGGGAAAGTGCGATTCTGGCATTACGTTAGATGCCGTTGTTCAGTGACTATCCAGAATGGTCAAGAGGAAACTGGCGAAGAGCGGCAAGGATTCATAATGCGTAACATTGCTAGTAAAGTGTATTTTTGTGTGGTGTAATTAATTATCAGTCATCAATCTACCTGAGAGGTTCAGTGAGAGGAACATCGTCTTCCCTTTCCATATAAAAAAATTCAAGTGTTTTGAAACCCACAAAACACCCTATACATAGTTGACATGCAAACAGCTCATCATTATCGTAACGAAAATTGTAAACATTTAGCAAGCTTTCATCACAGTAAGATTTCATCCACATTCCCATTAGAAAAGTTGAAGCGATTTTCCCTGTTTTCCGATAAACCACATTGGTTAGAACCATAAAGGAAACGTGCGATCGTCAACAGTACGCTTATGGCCAATGAAGGACCCTCCTGTGGGAACGTGGTATGCAACGAATGAAATTTTTAGGGCAGTGCAAAGTAAGTAAACTTTGGGGGTACTCACCGGAAACTTCCCGTCAAATCAGTTGCTCGTGGCCTGAGGAGTACTTGGGCAATGTAGTTGGCTGTTCGGCTAGAACGAGTGAGAAATAGACAGTAAGCGGAGTATGAGACATAACTGACCAGAACATTACCGTCCAAACGGTTGTTTTTATCTATGGGAAGCGAATTTTCAACTTTCTCGTAGCCCAATTTTTAAGGGCCAGGAATAATCGACTTCGAATATCTCGTTACTTAATTGGTTAAGACATTAGATAACAACAAGTGTGCGTACAATGGTTTACGCCTTACTCCGAGAAGTATACGAAAATGTCAAAAAGATTAAAGGGGCACAAAAAGGAGTATTTCAAAATACATATATTTAAATAGTTCATGCAGTATACATAACCCATACTGTTAGTACAAACCTCGACACTACTTGTCGGTACGCAAGTTACCTGAGATTTTGGCTCTCAATCTTTTAGGCAATCTACGCCTGGAATTTAAAAACAGTGATTTCACCCAACGAGCTTGAGGAAGTTCAAATAGTTTAGAAATCATCGAGTGACAATGGGAATAAGAAAGGATGCAACCAATAGTAAGTGACGTTTAATTTATATAAATTCTAAACAGGGCATGCCACAAAATACTTTTAAAAATCGGATATGAGGTGAACTCAAGGATTGCTCTCCCAGGGATCTTCAAGCAAAAACTAACAGCAAGTATGGTGGAAGCTACTATCGACATTACGAGTAACAATGCATCATTGAATATTTTAAAATTAATGTGCAAACACATAGACAATGATCAGCCTTGTGTTGCCTAAGAAAGCACACACCTCTTCCGGTTGCACAATGCGTTATCACCACTATTTTCTTAATTGTTCGAACGATGTTTGAAAAAACCCCATAATTTACCACTATAATTGTTGTATGTGTGGTTCGACTCGAAGTCTCATAATTGTATCGATCTAATCACACTATACATATAATATATACATATGCTAGTCACCCCTCTGTCGCATTATGATTTTGTTTGTTTACTCCTGCTCCACCATACCACTGTTCGCCCCTGTTTGATGTGCTTTTCGTTACGCCTAATTGACTCAAACGCAAATGGGTCTTCTCAGCGTTAGTACTATACATCCAAACTATTTGTTGACTGTATCATTGTTGCCGTTTTTTTTCAACGCAACAGTTTTGGCTCATAACTAGTTACATTTTCAGCTTTTGCCCTGTCATATGAGTAACGTCATGCGACACGCTAGATCACGATGGCGGGACGCTGCCAAATTACCCAATTCTGCATAGTCCAATCGTGAATGTGCAGTTGCCACTTCGTGAAGTTTGACACGGATTGTGTGCTGACTCCCTTCGGTTTTTGGAATTCCAATTAACGGGAAAGCTTTCTGTGTTCACTGGGTTAAAAGTTCAGTCCATATTTTTATCGAGTGGACAAAAAATGGATAGAATCCAGTTGTATTATGTGTAATTAACAGTAGATGGAAGCGGGTGATATACCACGATGAACACGCAGTTTCCTTTGAATACGATTTGATGGAAGCCGCCTTCTTTGCAATATATTATGGGTTTCTCAGCGTTATACTTGTGAATGAGAATGACTGTTTAGGGTAGCGATCAGCAGGCAACGCAATTAACAAGAACTGCCTCCATTACGCGACCAACTCCCGCTCTTTGTTCTAACTCTTTCAGTTTATACCTGATACGGATTATATGAACGGAACCAAAATTGGTTCAATGTAAGCTACCTGGAACAACGTGCGAGTACAGATATAGTTCAGTTTTGGTTAGCACAGCAAACAGCTACAGATATGTGTCACCGACTACGTGTGAATCAAGAATAAGGTTTAATCTAATCGGTCGTATAGATTGGGCTATTGTTTTGTTGTGTTTGACATTCAATAGACAGGGTGGGAAGGAAGTGTAACCGAATGATATCAAAATACAGGCACAGAAGAAGCAACCGACCGTCTTCTACTAGAGAAAACTAACTAGCACATACAATCGGGATCAGCAGCGATCCAGCACAAGAAAGACACCATCAAGAAACGTTGACCTTCAACGGAGGTAGCATCGATATCCAACTCTACAGTCAAGTCAAAACGAATCGAAATTTTCCCACCACTGTCTCCCATTCGACTGTCCAATACAAGGGCTTTCCAAACCATAGTAATCTGGCGGTGTGCAATAAACGGTACTATTTGCTTCAGTTTTTTTAGGCGAGATTCTCCAAAAAGATGAAATTCATACAAGTGTCAATATGGTTCCCGTTCAATATGTTAGTGTAGAGGCTGGTACATAATACCTTTCGAGCCCTATTTAGACAGACTTAACATGTACCGGTTTTTTTTCCAACAGGTAATTACAATCGCTCATTAGTAATCAGTAACTTTTCAACAACTTTTCGATTTCTTTACAGATACAGTGGATTTTGCTGAACTCAAAATTCTACTATTCTCGTAACCAGTTGGCTCAATTCTTCCAAACGTAGCCAATTGAAAAGTGCTCCATAATCAATTGAAATCCAGTATCTGTCGATCAGCGCTTACTTTTCAATTGACACTATATTAGATTACGATAAAGGGCGTTTGACTGTGATCGAAGGTACTATGGGAGACGGCGTCGAATCGAAGTCTGTGGAAAGTATCACAATTTTTTTTTCAAAAAGTGTTGTTTCCTTTCTTTCAATTTGTCATGATGTTTAGGTATGTTACAGGCTAATACATCATATATGATGTATGATATATATGCAGATGCATGTATGGTTTGTGCGGAATGAACACTGAGAATAACCGTGCCCAACAGTGTATAAGTATGTTCATCTGGTCATATATGTCTGTCGTACTGTAATAGGTTTCGCAGAATATATATATATATATATATATATATATATATATATATATAAAGACAATATAGGCTTATGTGTCAGAATCAACATATTTGTACA
>LOND01002643.1:10883-24457 GCA_014220965.1 Paragonimus kellicotti | reverse complement strand
ACCAAAGGTACTGATCTTGCTCGCAATTCGATGCAATTTTGCGCACGTGCATTCGTTTCTTACAAGTGAAGCACCAGGTGAGTATTCTTCGAGGTTTCATGTGCATTTCTGATATTTTCATAACTGAATTTTGCTTAGTCTAATGACTATTAACTAGCGCCACCTCATCTAACCGGAACTAGGGGATGATCTCACTACTGAGATATGGTTATATCACTACAATTTTGAACATTAAAGTCAACTAACGCACCTAATCAGCTTTCTTTTCATATCCCACCCGTAAACTCCACCGTCAGCGGAATAGCGTGTCCCAGTAACAATATCATAATTTCTTTCTTTCTGTAAGCTTAAAAATCCAGGTAGACACATTGCACAATACAGTCTCATACCTGATAAATTTGGGAATGAATTTGGGCTAAAAAAATATTAGGTAGTAGAATACAATTCGACAGAACCTACATGATGCGAAAGGTCTGCATCCATGATGACAACAAATTCGCCTTTTGCATATTGTAATCCGTGTAAGTAAGCCGTCCCTTCGATAGTACTTGTAGAGTGAACAACCGTAACACATACCTAATCCAAGTTTAGCTTTCCGTGGTTTGATAACCTATAAAAATAGTAACTAGACGAATAGAGTACGCAGAACCCACAATCTTGTCAGATCCAAAAATGGTTTGTAGCTGTTTCGCTGCCTCGAGGGTGCCATCTGGACTGTTATCATCGACTATGATAATTTCGTATTTGTGATCGCTGAAGAACACAAAACAAAAAGAGAACACTCATGAACGATACATAAGCATATGGATGCGAATAGTTGAAAAAAATATGCACGCAAACAGTTTATCACATTTTTTCGTTAAGTTCTGGATCTAAACACGGATAATCAACGCCACAGTTCGTAAATAAATGTAGGAATGAAGATAAACAAGATATTCATGCCGATAAAACACGCCAGGTGTAGTAAACATACACCCCATGGAGAACCTACATGGTCACCCGCTTTTCATAATATGCTCATCGGGTTGTAAACAAAACTACGTACACTAAGTAGAAAAATGAGACTTCGGCAAACAGATCAGCTTCCGAACATGATAGAAACTAACTGCTCACAAGAAAACAGTGTGGCAAACAATGTCAGTTTTGTAATAAATCGTCAGAATGAGTTTGCCTGCATGCATCCGAGATCACCAGTCGATATGGTCAGGCAATGGATTGAGGAATACTTCCATAACTATCGTTTCACATTTGGGTGAGATTAACCGGTAAACCAAATTTTCCGAGTATTTTCAGTCGAATGGTCGAGGTTTTGCATTTCGTTTTGAACAGGTTAAAGGTCGAATTCAGCCACCATCCGTCTATTTACCCCTTTGTTAAGTACAAACAGGAAACTTATTACAACGTAGAGGGTGTCAGTGCTAGCCGTTGTCAACCAAGGTGCGCACCGTTTATTCGCCATATAGTGCGCAGTTTTCATAAAACCATTGTCGCATTTCCATTTTCAAAGGTTGGTACAATCATGTCATTCTTCTTGTCTAGCCTAATAACTTCCTTGTGTCACACGTCTAAATAGCATCATTCTCACCTCAGCAATATAGATTTATACAACTATGTTGCAACTAGCCCGGCAATGACTGATAATTACTCTGTTTGCTACAGTCTTCTTGAGGACTGTTCACGATCAACCCTTGCCTTTAACTTATGTATCATTAAGAAATTGCTTGAACTCCAAAAAAATCAGCAGAAGTAAAGGACGGTTTGATGAACAATCTGTTCACTGCCATCTACCATTAAATCGGTTACTAAACTACTTACCTAACAATACTATTCAGAAAGTACATTCAGTAATTTTTGAGCAGAATGATAAGGTGTCAAAACTGACCTCAAGAGTTGTCAAGTAGTGGATCAGAGGCTAACGTAAGTGAAGAGCTTAAACGGAACGAAAACTTTAGATTATACAATAGAAGTTCGACAGCTATCGCGGGGGCTAGATGTTACGACCTCTTCGGAGAGAAAGACACAAACGAACACGAAGACCACGAGCAGTATCTCGACCAACTTCAACTTCTTGCAAAGCTCACCGTTCGCAGAATCTCGGGGATAAAGGGGAAATGACCGTAATACAGTGGCTTACCCTCAACCGTATTCTATACCTCCGACTCTCGCATCCCTCAAGAATTTGGTTACGGAATGCTTTTATTCCAAATCTTGTAATCGGAAGGGTCTACTGGGGCGAATATATGATCCGCTTCCCCAGCACACCCCTTGGATGGGCTCAAGTATTACTTGGTTGGATCTTGCCACCGGGAGATTGAACCATATTCATAACTCCAAAGAAGATTGTGGTCAAAAGGGCGTCGATCGGGGAACATAGGAAGCAAACCGTGGATCCCACGAAGAGGCCTCCTTCCGCACAAGCCGTAACAAAGCGAACGCCACATCCCAATAAATTTTCCAAAGCTACCCGACAAGGGAGGATGATCATTGCAAATCGTGTCCTTGCATCTGTCTTCTTACATTGATCAAACGACGGGGTAACCTTTAGCTGCAAGAATACAGACTGTCCCACTTTTTTCGAGAAGCTTCTAGAGATCAAGTAGCTGGCTCACGATACAAATCTGTACACATCTGCTCTTACGGGGATATGGCTTTTAACTGACACCTTTGACGGTGAAGTATATGACCCTGGGTACTCAGTTGGATGCACCGACATCATCCGAGAGACAACAGGAGAACTTTGGGATCTTTCTTAAGTTCAATAATCGAATACTTTTAGTCGTTCATGATTCAGACAAGCGACGCGCGGCCAAAACATCCTTCTAGTGGGAGCTATATATTTCTACCTTTCATGCGACGCACCCGGTAATGTTCTTTTTGGAAATTTGGAAAATTTTATAGGACTTGGACGGTTTTCTCACTTGTTTATTATAGGTGATTTAAGTGCACACAAAATAAACTGATTGTCAACGTCTAGCTCGGATTGTGAGAACAGATGTTAGGCTTCCGTATGGATGCTAACACGACGGAAAATGTGGACACATGTTAGTGCCCCGATGAGGCATCCTACTGGTCATATCCTCTCTCCGTTTGACCCACTTATTACGAACGGCATTCAGACGACAGAGTAGTCGTCAACCCGTAACTTGGACACAGTGTTTACTCATTATTGACTTTTGACCTTATTTGTTACTGACTGCAACAATCAGCAAAGTCTACAGCCCGGAAATTCAATCAAGCTAAAAATAACGGCCCGAAAAGCCACCTCGGTCCACTCCTTCTTGAGCAAACCAAGAGTACCATGCGTGTCAAAACGCAATTCTAAAGACGGACGAACTATTCGTATCTTGCAAACTATGTACTGTTTCTCCTCGCCCACCTCCTTTGTGTAAGATACGCTGTCATCTTAATGACCGTTCCGATTTGTACGTGAAGCATAAGCTTACGGAAGATTCGGAGAACCAGAACGCTTTTCGTACCGATCGAGACAGGTGTAAACGAGAACTCTGTGAACAAACTAAACCCGAACAAGAAGAGGTTTCAGGCTAATAAAAAAAATGTTACTTAACTATATGCATTGACTGAGAAATGAACCTTTAACCCTTTCTCTTCAACTATCTGACGGAGAGACGTTTTCCGACCACTAAACTGTTGCTGTGTTATTCAAAGAGTGCTACTCGCCAGTAATGTTCAGCAACAATGTAGTGCCGTTGAACTGGAACTCTACTCCGTCTGCGAAACTTTTAGCAACCATTTATCATTGCTGACTCTTCTGTACTAGACACTAAAAACTTCCTACCTGAGGTCAACTCATATGGTTCGTGGGTCCAAAATAGAGTAGCTGCCAGTCTGGAGAGCTCCATCCATAAGCTGTTTGAAAAGACACTTCGGACTGGCATTTTCCATAATGTACTAAGATAAGTCACCGTCAACTCTAGCTTTGAAGTAGGCGATCGGCATTCCCATGTTAGCTATCAGCCAATCAGTCTTACTGACTCTCCACGCAACACAATGCTGTTGAAATGCCTCATCTTTAAACACTTTTTAGGGAATGAACCTTTTTTTATCCAGCATGGTTATCTTTCTGGCCGGTCACGCGTCTCTAACATGCCCATCTTCAATGACAGCTTGACGGAAAGCGAAGAATGTGGTGCCATCTCAGATGCAGTCTTCTTCAGTTCTGCCAAGACTTTCGAGCGCGTCCCATATGAGACTCCCAAGCACAGACTGGAGGCTTATGGCACGCAATGGCGAGGTTCTTCGCTGGATTAACTCCCTTCATGATACTAGAACTTTTAGAGTTAAAGCCGCATCAAACCGTTTAGGGGTCGATGGCGGTCAGTTCTTTGTTACTCCTCTCGGATAATACATCCAGTGAAAACCCTGTCAAGAGATCATCCTGGTTACTCTGTCTACTGTAACCGGGTGATCAAGAGGGGGGGAGTATTCTACATCATTACTGAACTGCGCGCAGTCCCAAAGAGAGACCCGGACGTGTCGTAACTTGATACGTCTTTATGGATAGTTGTCAGCACATCCCTTTCATCACACGTCATCGTTGGCTTCATATTGTGTATAATCCGTAAGAACAGAATGGGGAGAAGGAATGGATGGCGCCATCGTTCTAAGTAACTTCAACATCTTACAATCGGACCTTGCTGTAAAAAAATTGGGGTGAACGAATTAATCGACACAAGGTCGGCCAACGATTTGTGGGATGCTACAGCCTATGAGTGTCGGTAATTCGAGCAAACTGGCATGTCAGCGCAGTGACCAATCCGGATGGCACTCTGACGTAGCATCGGATTTTGTTATAACGACTAGCGGAGTAGAATGAGTTGTTTAGGTGTCATGCGTTAAAACAAACAAGCTATAAACCGACCCGAACCAATCAACAGGAGAGTCGTGGCTTCAGCATCAACCACATTTCTTCATTTTACCGGTGCATCTTGTCTACAAAGGAACCCCTGGAAAATCAGTAAAACTGAGATTTGCTTAGTGCCACAAGTTCTGCCTTTAGTTTCACTTCTGAAGGTAGCAAATTTTAACACTTATTAGTGGGCGAACTTTCATCATCGAGGCCTGCTGAATTCTACAATTTCATGCAGGAGGTGGGACTTAACGAGTAAGTTCAAGTAAACTACAGTGGGGAAAAAAGATCACGTATTTCCCCGACTAAACATAGTGTTAACTAATTAACCCTACATGGTGGATATCGTCGAAGTTGGGGCGCCATTGGGCACAAGCGACTGGACCACGGTCAGCTTCTATCTCATCATCATCTAATATGTAATGTCATCATCACCGCCCTCCACTACCGACCAGACGCAACTTTAGACAAGGTAACTCTTGAAAAGTGTGAGTACACTTATTTCAAGCTGACTGGCTGCTACCTGGCGAGCGTGATACTATGAATATAGGTCACATTATAATCACATATAAAGCTTTATTTGCAGTATTAAGTTCATCAAGCTTTTGCAGTGAAAAAGTTAGAGCAGACGAGAATCAATCTACTCAGCAATCTGCAGAGGTCACTGAGACACAATCTGACAGACTCAGTAATTCCTGAAAATCCGGCTAGGACACACTTGTCGTCAATTCAACTCAACAGCACTCAAGTTGGAAGCTCTATCTTGTGGTCGTAAATTTTGTATACCCCCAAAGAAGAACAACAGCATCGAGTCACAAGCCTACTTCGAGCTTCTGTTTTAACCTGGCGTTTTTGGATATTCACATGAAGCGTTACAAGCCACAAGGAACTGACGTCATCGATCGCTCGACACTTGTTGACGTCGACCCCAAATGAACCTGGAGAAAGCCTTTCGAATGTTACGCAACAAAAAATCGAAGGCTTCTCCGGTTCGCGGAGGCGGTAGCAATTAGCAAATGGAAGCCACCCCTCTGCGTACAGAAAGACTTGTTCGTCAGTACCAGATTGCCCTGGTAACTGATGTGTACGGATGTGTGTGTGTGCGTGTGTTTGTGTGGTTGTTGATTTTGTTGTTTAGCTTCACAATGTCCATTGAACTTTGCTATATAAACCCACAGACTGCAGTATGTACCTGATGAGATGCAGCGAAATGTGCTCGAGAGATACATTGTGCAAAACTGTTTCTGACTTCTCTGTTCAAATTTGTTACGGGAAGTTGTTTTGCTTTTACATGCGGAGATCACAATAACTAGCTCTGTCACACTTCCCACTTCCCCAATCAAACGCTTGATGAAAGACAGGTGAACTTTATGAGATGTAACTCTTATTAAAGGAGACAGTACCATAAACTAGGGGTACAACTATCGTAATGAATGAACGGCAACCGTATGCATCGACCGGAGTATATCAGTATTCTTTCTTGATTGCCCCAGAAGGTTCTTCCTTTACCAGGTCGAAAACAGCCACATAAATCCAGGACTCTCTAACTGCAATCATGCGGTAGAAAAGATACTACATGTTTAGTTTGAATTTGTCCTCAGCAAGGCTATTGAGAGAGAATCACGCACTACCATTCTCAATCCTAAGCGTCTCTCGGATGTCCCCCTAATGTAATACCAGCGAATGTGCGTCCCACGCTACTTCTGTTATGCGCCGATAGGTCACTGGAGCTTGGGTAAGTACCCTCATTTACACTGGAAGAACGCACAGATGGGCCAGCTGAGCAGCTTCCTCATTTCTTCCAACACTCATAACTGATGGTATCAAAGCCTCAGGGTAGTATGGTTCTCTCTCATCTACAAATGCAGACAGGACAAATACCAGCAACTTCAAGCCGATTGCCCTCCTATCAAGCGAGTCAAAGGTTATGAACAGCACAGTGGACAATTTCGTAAGGGTTCCCCTAAATACTAAGTCACCCATGTCACGGAAGCTGCGCGGCTTCAGAAATGATCAATCATGTACGACTAACCTGACGGTTGCAGCTGACAAAAGTAGTTGAAGAACGTTTCTCAGTAGGTGTAGTGTTCTTAGATTTCACGAAAGTTTTCGATAAACTCGATCATGCTATCTTGTTGGGTAGACTGGATAATATCGACTCATGCGGTGAGGTTCGTTCATAACTCAATACCTAATCTGTCGCACGTACATACTTTGAGTCAATGGAGAACCACATAAGCAATTCAGCACTGCAACCGGTGTGTCATAATGCGAAATACTGGATCTGTAGCTACTTCTAGCGTTGGACAACGAATTTCCAACAGTGAATAGCTTTCCTTTATATATATATATATATATATATTGGATGACAGGAAGTTCCGGTGCATTGTAGACGTAGAAGGCCTCCAAATAGATCTGGATGTTTTGCCTCAATGGTCCGTGAAAAACTGGCTGCCGTTCAACACTTCCAAGTCGAACGCCAGGCAAATTCGTGATTACAGTATTATGGAATACAAAACTGATGGAACAACCACAGTCACTGTCTGCCAGGAGCGTAATCACATGGATCACATCGGAACTCTGCTTTAATGCTAACGTTATACTGACGGTAAGGAAAGCCAACAGCAGATAGGCAATGCTTAACATGGTTCTCGGGAGATTTCTAGTTGATACCTTCTTGCACGTCTACAGTACACTGATATGACCACGAGTGGAAGCCATACTGGAAAAATGACGTGAGTCCTCTAGAGACTACCTAAGGGAGAGCTACAGAAATGGTTAAGAGTCTATCTGCCTTGTCGTATGGCGGCCCTCTTCCAAAGTTAGAGCTACTTCCTTTAGTCTTAGAGTTCAAAATGTGATCTCATACGGGTGTACAAAATTCAACGTTTCCCTGGTAACCCTAACAGAACTTTTTTTCTAACTATCGCTGATATGATGAGTCACAGAAGCCATAAGTACAAGACCTACAAACCGCATAGCAACCTTTGTTGACGGCATGGTTTTGGCATCCAATTCTTCTCGACGTGGAATGTCCCACCGGCCATGGTTGTTCCCGCAAAATCAGTCGATGTATTCAAGCAGCCAGATGACTGGATTATTCAAAGATGGCCGCTGGTAGTCGAGTATTTGTAACCACGTGTCTCTTCACTAGTATTTTATCTGTATTCTATTTATTTGTTCCTACTCTGTGCAGTCTTCTTTCTTATCATCTTATCTTTGTACAATAAAGCTGCACAACCACCATGAGTAATAGACTTCAGTTAGCAGCCTCGACACAATACATTCTGCATACTCTCACCATTTCAGTAGCACAAGTGGTCGGAACCGCCGGACCACAATCCAACTTGTCACACCAAAACCGAATCAGCTGGGAAGCCACACATCTTGCGCCATTGATACATGTCAGAATACCCTGAAGCAGGCATACCACATAAGTTCTATACTTCCTATCCGGTAAGAAACCGGTGAAACCAGCCATTATCATCATTTGCAGATTTGGGTCGCATTCCTGGATACTAGGGCTCAAGCTGCTGCTGATCCTGAAAATGGTATACGAAGTAGCCGAGTAATAGGCAAATAAAAATGTAAGGCGAAGAAAAAGGAAGCAAGCGAACAAACAAAATAAATTGAGCCTCATAAAAGAGAACAGTCAACAAGTCTGCGGATACAGGCTAGTCACTGGTTGCCATATGTCACCTAGTGGTTCCAACCAACGGTGTGGATGATTTACTTTCCAGTGAGGTAGACACATCTACCAACCTTGCTCAGTGAAACGGCCTAGGCTTTCATAACACATGACTATGTCATTTCCTGGTCATCTTGCGGTTTCTTTCAATAACCACTAAATAATGCACCGCGTGGCAGACACTCCATTGGCACACGAATTACGTGACCTAACCAGCGGAGGCTGTGCACTTCCACTATCTCGGTTATCGGCAACGAGCTTGCACATTTCCCAAATACGCGCTCACGGATTGTCGCGTTGCTAACGTAGGGTCAACGCCAACCAACTGTAGTAACAACATTTTGAAAAGTGCACACCATACAAACCGGTTATATCATTCAACCGATTCAGTATGGTCTGCATACTTTCTGCAGAAGAACTAAGTGAATCAAGGTCGCCCGCATACTCATTATCCATCAGCCTGCCATTTGGTAGAAGCTCAACTTGGAGTCTCTGGGTGTTCATTCTAGAATATCGCCCATCACAAAAGTTAAAAGGAAGAAGGAGGTTGGACATCCTGTCGAAAGCCACTTGAAGTTGGGAACACTCGAGATATTTATTTGCAAATGCTCGCTCCACACTCCAAGAGAGCGTACAGCGATTTCAACAAATTGTGCTGATAGGCGTAACCCAATATATAATCAATGAGATAACTGTAATGGTCGACAGCTATTGTCAACGCATCGCGCACGAACACCAACTATATCACTCAGGCGCTTTTCCTTTGGAGAAGACGACTGAGTTGAGTGTCCATATCACTAGCAAGCACAACGATGTCCAAGTGCTTAGTATGTCTCATGAGATCAAAGAGTGTATCGAAGAAGTCGTTCTCGACAGCAACTGAACTATTGTCTGTTGGTGAATATACGGATATAACAGAGAAACAATGTCCGTCGGCCGACTTCAAGTGAGATGCTCAATCTGATGGCACATGGACGACCATTCACTGGGATACAGTCGAGCAGACTCTCCTCTGCCCTAAAGCTCAGTGCAATCTTTACTCCAGTATGACCACGAGATTTTATTTCATCATCAGAGGCCCTTTGAAAAAGCCGCTGGTTTATAGCATTGTCTAATAACGAAATCAGATGAAGGACAATGCTAGGACAGTAAAGGTGTACTTCGGAAACAGCACACATCCAGTTCCAGACTCAGGAGGGTGTTCGGCAGAGCAGCTTGTTGACCCAATTATCAAGAAGCTTCAAAAGAGCTGACATATACCAGTAATCTTAGCTTGAAGAGAGGGAAATTAGCAGCAGAGAAAGAAGGAAGTGAAAATGAAAGAATTGGACTGTCGCGGCAGCAATTACTCCCTTGTAAAGTTATCAAGCACTGTTACTTGCTATGTTAGAGATTTGTAATATAAATCCGTTCTGTGTACTTGTCACAATCCACAACAGCGGTGCCACACTGCTTTCAAGTATTATCTTCCAGATAAACAAACACCCTCAGGATATCGAAACAAGTAAGTTGACCGTATCCGACTGAGTTGGGTTCCAATCTCGAACTCGTTAATTATTCACTGATAAGCGTCACGACTACCGAGGGACTTTACAATAACTAGTCTTATCATCACGAGGTTATTCTTTAGTGCTCTGTTCGTCGTTGGTTTTAAGAAAAGGCTTCCAAAACGTGTACAGCCTAACAGTCTTTAGTCTTTCATTACACAGTATTGTTATGCGTGTTGTGTTTATTGCACAGATAGACCACTTGTCAACTGTTTGAATTAACACACCACTTCGTCCACGCGCACCATAACGTCTGCTATTACACGGTCGCTGTTATCGTAAGCAAACTGGTAACGTCCAATTTTGTAAACTCAAATCACAAATTAACTTCGTTCTCCAAGTATTTTCTCATTAACTGTTTATAAATTAGGCAATCTAAAGTCTGATTAACTCATTACCAGTAACACGCCCGAATCTCTTATTCTTGCTTTAACAAGCAATGTGGCAAAAGGGTGGTGTCCGGGATGCAGTGTGACACGTGATAGATGGTGTCAACTAATCGTGTGCAGGCATGAACACAGAACTTCACAAACTGCACCTTGGGCTGGGTCTGCGTAGAATGCAAAGCCAGAGGGAAAAACTGTTTGGTCTTTCAAAACGGATCGGAGGACACAATGGGTGTGTCATATAGCTTGACATTAGACACCCTTTCTCCAAGTCGAACCACTAACCAAACTAGAAGTTCGGCTCCCGCGAACAGTGACTAAACGGCACGGAATCTCGAGAAGAAACGAGTGCACTCCGACCACCTTCTGCAAGCAACCGTAGTCCCACACTGGGGTGTAGCCCGCTTGTGAGTTCAACGCCACTTACGTCAACGACGATTAGCTCTAAGAACTACGCTACGGTCTCCCCAAAACTCCAAAACCGATAGTTTCTACGCTAAATGGACGAATGACGAGAGCCTTGCAGGACATCTGTAAATTATCTCATACACCAAATTCCCGGTAGCCCGACAAATGTAGATGCGGTTCTCGCACGTGCAGTGCAACGCGAGGTCCGCCTACGCGACATTACGGCCAGCCTACAAAAGCAAATTAATGCAGTTAGACGATTAAAAATTTCCCATGAAGCTGCTCTAAAATGATATAGGAACACAATTATCCACGCCCCCAAACCCGTCATACAGGATTCTAAACAAAGAAAAACCTCAGAAGGACAAATAAATATTGTTATGCGAATCGCTGGACTACTCGCAACGACGAGATGGCGTAACGTTTGAGATCTGGTATTGGCTAGAGCTGACACGATAGCTCAGAAGATGCTTAGCATAAATGTCGCAGGAAACACAGCCACGCATCACAAATCTGACCCACATGTGGCGAGGTCAGCTACAGCAGAACGTCTTGGCACAAACCAAAGTCAGGAAGCTAATAACAGTTGCAAGGAACAAGACGACGAGGCAACAGTCTAGGAGAGCCAACCACCGAGGAGGAAAATAGTTTGCATCGGTCTGATTCAGACCCTCATATCCAAAAACGGACCTATCTTTAGAAGATTTCCCCTGAGGGGATAAATGCGATCAAACTGCGTGGTCAGAAAACCAGTTCATCGGAGTTGAAGGGCATGCTATCGAATGTATGCAGCCTGCTCACTAAGAGAGACGAGCTTCAAACGGCGATTCACTCCATAAACATTTGATTGCTCACCGAAACATGGCTCAAAGAAGAAACAGCTTAAAGAGATCGGGCACGTGGGTTTCAATGGTATCGCAACGATTGTGACAATGCTGCTACAGGTGGTTGCCTCTTACTAATCCGAAGTTCCATAAGGCAGTCACCCGTGAACTGTAACTGCAGTTGCGTGGGTATTCAAACCGCCGTCAGCCTTCTTCATGTCAACCCCCCATTGATAGTCTTCGGGGTGTATCGAAGTTCGGGAGGAAGACGAGGCATTGTTGAAATCATACCAGACGGTGTGCCAATCAGGCAATCACCTGTTCGTTCTGGGAGACATTAATGCATGTAAAGTGAACTGGCTATCGGAATCTGTTAATGGTAAAGGTTTTGATCACAAACTGTTTACATTTGACAACGATTTCACATTGACACATGTCGATGTGGCCATATGATTCCGGCCTAGTCAGAGAGCCTCAATGCTAATCGCAGCAGTGATATACAAATATATCATCTGCAGCGCTACTCGGAAACTGCCCTCACGACGATTTATTTCTCACTCAACTGCTCTCTCTCTCAGTAAAACCGACACGCAAAGTGCAACATTTTCACCGAATTAACCCTAAGAAACTGATAATGAAAGTTGACAGTGACCTAGAACCTACCAGTTCCCACGGAGGACGTGGAATGTTTATGGGCAATCTATGTTGACAACTTTTGGACTCTTACAGATAGGAAGGTACCTCAAAAACTAGTCGGAGAAAGGGGTCAGAAGCCATGGGTTCGCCCCAGGGCCAGGTGAGCGTTTCAGCGTAAGCATATGGTCTGGAAGTCAAATGCTCAACAAAAGGGGTTTGAAAGCTTCATGATATACAAAGGAGCTCGAAACGAAGCAATTAAGGTAGCAAGGAATGCTCGTCTGGTCTATGAGCTCAACCTAGCACGTGATATTAAACAGAACCCCAAGAGGTTTTACGGTTATGCTCAGTCCAGGTCCTCTCTAAGAAAGGAAATTGGGACCACACTTTCCTATAAAGGAGAGATCATATCGACTGATAAAGGCATAGCGGACGCGTTTATGGCGCAGTGTTGAAGTGTTTATTACCGGGATAATGGAGTACCTGAATCTCTTTCTAACTTCAAGGGAGCGATCATGGTGTATAAGAACACTGCGCCCCATGAATTTGAGCGAGCGAGCGATATCCCCTTTACACAGCACAAAGTCCGCAGGACCGGACAACATCTACCCAGCCATTTTGAAAACCACGGCCAAACCACCGGTGTCGCCTTTTGCTTATACGTCCGAGCACATTGAATACAAGTATGATGGTGAGGGATTGGAAAGAAACTACAATAATTACCACTTCCAAAGATGGATAATCGACCAGAGGTCGGAAATTACCGACCAGTAAGCCTGACTAGTGTCGTCAGCAAAATCTTTGAACGCATATTACGAGAGAGGATCTACAGATTTCTCTGTGTGGGGGAAATTTTTAGAGCTCAACATGGCTTTCTAAGAGGTAGGTCTTGCCTTACTAATCTGCTGATGTTTTTAGACACTGTCATGGATAAGCTGGATAAAGAAGTGGTCGGGGTACGCTGTCTAGATTTCCGGAAAGCCGTCGATTCTGCCAACCACAGGGTATTGGGTTGGAGGTTAAGGTAAACTGGAATCTTCTACAATTTGAAGTTGGATCCAGACGTTTCTAGTTGGAAGGTCGTGTAGAGTGAGAGTGAGAGGAAGTACTGTCGGACGACGGTTCTCCGTTAAGTGGAGTACCTCAGAGGTCAGTCTTCGTCCCCTTATATATATATATATATATATATATATATATATATATATATATATATATATA
>LOND01002641.1:0-40014 GCA_014220965.1 Paragonimus kellicotti | reverse complement strand
AACGGTATGCAATGCTCTTCAAGTGCCAGAAGTGGTACCACTTTAAATGCACTGGCCTCAACGAAGACCAGTACAAGCAGCTTGCCTCTTCAGCCCTTCATTTTATCTGCATGAGCTGCAGGTTTGACGACAGTCAATGCGCAGTTTTGCCGACGACTAGTCACGCACGCACCGCGAAAAGTGGGGCGACGCAGAAAACCTGCGACTGCAAATGCGGAGCTCTTCTTAGCACCGTATGTCCTTCTATTTCTTCTATGGGGAGTAGGGTGGAGGAGTTCCAACGGACTCTGTCTGAAATGAAGTTGGAACTCCAGTCTTTGAATGAGTACATAGCGCTTGCTCTCCCTGGTGTTGCAATCACCAAGAAGGCAGTTGCCCTGTCAACTGCACATATAGAGGAGGCTGCAAAGCGCATTCTGAAGTATTTGGCAGAACTTGAAGTAGCCTTCAACGTTGTTTGTGCTGCTTGGAAAGTGTCAAACAGCAACACCTTGTCGTCAGCATAATCAAGATCAGTCAGTCTTCCACCAGGTAGGAGGTCCACGCCGGCATCTTGTGAGTGCCGCAGACAGTCCTCCATTATTTCACTCATCAACATTTTTTTAAAGTGGTGAAAGAGGACAGCCTTGACGTACGCCGCTCCTGGTGCTGAAACTGTCAGACAGTTCACCGTAAACCCTAACCTGAGCTGAAGTATGGGAATAAAGCGCCGACAGTATGTTCACATACTTGGTCGGTACACCCCTGCGTTTAAGCGACTCTAAAAGTGTAGATCGATCCACCGAATCGAACGCACCTTTATAGTCGAGAAATACGGCGATTGTTGGCCGGCGGTACACATGACGCTGCTCCAGAATTTGACGAAGAGTAAAAATGTGATCTATACAACCCCGCCCAGGGCGAAACCCTGCCTGTTCTTCCCTAATGTTTACCTCCCGAACTGCAGTGAGTCGACGAAGTATAATGGATGCCAGAACCCTAAAATGACTGGGGTCAAACTAATTCTCTATGGTTTTCGCAAGAGCCCCTGACTCCTTTCTTAAATATGGGAACTATTATCGAGTGACCCCAGCACGGAGGGATGGTCTCCGTCGTCCACACAAGTTGAAACAACTGAGTCAAGGCCTCTACTAACGCCTCTCCACCTTCTTTGAAAAGTGCCGGCACGAGATCATCTGGGCCAGCAGCCCTATTACGATTGAGAGCCGAAAGGCAATTGCGAACCTCAGTCTCAGTGGGTGGTTCCAAATCTACCGACCAGGGTGCTACATCACAAGTTTGTGGCGGCAACACAGTAGAAGCAGGAGGCCAGCTAAATTGACCCTCAAAGTGTTCCGCCCAACGCTCTAACCTTCTGGACTTATTATGATGAGTGTGCCATCTGTTTCGCTGATAGCTCCACTGACACCAGTGGCACGGATCAGCTTAAAGAGTTTGCCGGTGTTCCCTGAGGCAAAAGCGGTTTCCATTTCCTTAACTTTTTCCACTAACCAAGCCTCACGATCAGTCTGTAGGCGGGTGTTTGACACTGATTGTCAAACGAGTTATTTCGTTCAATTCTTAAATTAACAAAGACCTGGCGTGGTCATGAACTAAGGATACCAGCTAGTCGTTTGCCACACCGAGCACTGTTTGCCGACGCTGCGGCCGACTGGCGCGAGGTGGACAGATGATGACCTGGCGTAGACAAATGAAATCGTTCACGAAGGGGTTGGTCACTGTAGTCGGGTTCGTCTCCCGGGCTGGGGCCCTCGCGACTCACAGAGTCGGTGGCTTGAGACGTTAGGTGAGATGGCGGCTAATCGAGCTCAGTGGCGTGAATGTTGTCGTTGTTTGGCCGAGTTGTCTGTGAAGTGAGTGCACTTAATGATGCGGGGCAGTGAAAGCCGTAAGGAAGCTGTCTTGCTGATGACGCCTTACTTTCACTTACAGCTCGGTTGTTTGTTTGCAAGGTGTAGGCGCCTTGATGTTGTATGTTTGAATATAGACGTAGCTATTTTTAGTAGTTAGGTCCACTTCCCCTCCCCTCCTCTGTTTTCTTCTTTCTTCCTATATAAGTTTCTTTTTTTCCTTTGTTCTTCGTGGTTGTGTGGCAGTCAAGCATCAGTGTGAACCACTGATGTATTGCTGTCTATGATGATGATGGTTATGATGTCGGCTGCGTTTCAGTTTCCTACGGATATCTCTCCTAGACTTGTTATATGAACTGCCAGGAGGAATGTTCCGTCTAGCTTCTAACAACTCCAGGGATTTCTCCGAGATCCAATGTCTGTTCAACCCATGTATCCCGTGCCGCATACCACAGTATCTGTTTCATAAACTGCCCGTGAGATTTGGGTCCAGCAGCTATTAGGATCTTCGGAGTGAGTACCACTAAGGCAGCTTTCTAAGCTGGTTTGGTACTTATGCTTTACCGATGGTAAAGCCAGTTTCTCAACAGCCAGTCGTTGCTGTCGGTGGGGTCGTTGCCCAGCAAAAGTAAGAACAAAACGGCAACGTACCAACGCATGATCTGAATCCAAGTATGTGCTCCAATAAGAACGACAGTCCTGAATGGAACCCACCACCTATAACTAACAGCTATGTGGTCTATCTGAGACCAGGCCTGATTCGGAGAAGGTGGGCACCAAGTATAGCAATGACGTGCACGATGCCTAAAACTAGTGCTGGCTAAAAATAGCTTATGCTCAGCGCACAGCTGCAACAATCGACCGCCATTATCTGAGTTGTGTGAGACCATCCTAAACCTGCCACCTAAACAAGACGGCCTCACCAAGGCAGCCGACCTGGGCATTCATATCTCCGGCCAGAACGACTATATCAGAGCCACGTGTCGACCGAAGGAGAGTGGCCAGATCCGAGTAAAATGCGTCCTTGACGCCGATGTCACTACAGTCAGTAGGAGCATAAGCAGACAATGAATAAATTTCTGAAGTTTCGCGTCTAAAGCTGGTCTTAATGGAACCTGCCAAGCGGACGGCACAAAGTCTACTGTTAACAGGAATCCAATCTACTAATGCGGCTGCGGCCGTCGTGCTGAGGACTATATCTAATCTAACCTAACCGGTAGCGGCGGTCGTTGAATCACTCTAAGTGTATAACCAATATAATGTAGATAGTATGTTACTGTTAATTCCATACGTTAAGCTATTGTCTCGGATTCTATTGTCCGATATACAGTAGGTCTGATGTTTGTGCAAAAGCGGCCTGCTGACCTATCAATTTTAGAGTGCAAACGTTGGAAGCACCTGTATTAATTCACATTCCAGGTCTAAGCAAGGGACGAAAAAGGTCTGAGGCTGAATGGTAAAAGATGGGACTTGCCGACACAACGTTACTGTGAATAGCTATATCTGTTCCCGGGACCCGCAGAATAACTACTATAAATGTGTGTCTAGATTGATCTAAGTGCTAAGTTCGATAGAATAAATCGCGCGAAAATTCCCAGTGTAGTCATGAAAAATACTGTGTAGCGAACAAGCTCGTTTTCAGTGATTCATCATCAGGCTAAATACATCACATTTATATCACAAATTTTACAGGGGAATCATTAAAGGGGTAAACGGGGAAATGAGGTCAGTCAGTTCAATGTCACGCTGCAATCAAGTACCCACTTGAACCGTGGGTCTTGACAGGCTAACAGGGTGTGGGGTTGGCCATGGCAGATCCAAAGCCTGAACAAAACGTTTCTGGGCGCACAGGGGTGGGTTGTACAGGCGAATTCCAATAGCTTCAGCTGTGGACAGAATCCTACGCCTCACTGCCCTCGACTGGGTGGCTTTAACTCGGTAGATTGGACGAAATGCATCCGTCACATTGACAGTGATTTGAATCCACCAGGTGCGATAGTATGGCGCTGTTGACAGATTTCGTTATTCCACTGTTGAGCCAAGCTGGGTAGTGTTCCCGGACCCGTTCAGATAAGCGTCTGGTCGTGCGGCCAACATAACTGGTTCCACAGGAACAAGTGAATGAGTATACACAAAACGAGGCTGCAGAAACAGGCACTTTATCTTTTAGGCGTGGGCACAAAAACTGGATTGGACGTGAAGTGGACACGTAATTTAGCAGCGTAAAATGTTGTATTAACCGCCCTTGTGAGTCTACGTGTGATGGTTTCAGCTAGTGTGTCGCCCTTGAAGGGTAATCCGATGTGTACAATTTTCTTTTCGCTTGATGCAGCTGGTTTCTTTCACTCTGCTGTTGCATAGCTCTGTCTATGAATCTTTCTGGGTAGCCATTTTGTATGAATATTGTACGTATGAAAGCCAATTCTTCCAGTAATAGTATCATCTGTGCAGATTCTTACAGCCCTGCCCGTCAAACAGTTAATTAGATTTCTTTTCAGGGCGAGTGGTACAAAACTACGGAAATGAACGTACTGACCATTCCACGTACTCTTTCTGTATATCGCGCGTTGAATTGAGCCATCAGCGCGACGACGCATCATCATCATCATCATCATATCAGCCATGAGCCTGAACAAAAGGTACTGTGGCTCGGGCTGCCGCTCACCTCAATAGTGACGTGGTATATCCTAGAAGAAAACGTTACTAAGGTTGGAAATTGTTAGAAGTTTAAACAAAAGAACTAGAAATGGTATGGATGCAGGTACGCCATTGACTGCGACATGCCGCCATTCTTGGATAGCGTCTCCAACCAGCGGTTTGAGTGATCACGAGGATCCCATCCAGGCAGGCGACACCTACCCACTTTACTCAGTGGAGCAGTCAGGGTTTCATATTTCGTGACCACGTTGTCGCTTGACCACCACGTGGTTTCACCCAACTGTTGGTGGTCTCAGTATATAATGCCCGGTACGGTAAACGCTCAGCTGGCATGCGGAGTACGTGACCTAACCATCGCAGGCTGTGCAACGTGAGTAGTTGACCGATCGATCGCGCATCCCGAGCGTTCCGGAATACGCGCCGGCGAACTGCCGTATTGCTCACGCGATCAGTCCACTTAATGTGGGCTAACTGGCGACGACGCAAATGTACATCCAAAAAGCCTAATTGGTTGTTCATTTCGGTCTCCACCGAAAATTGCAAATTTTGGTGTGCAGAGTTGAATACGGCTAAGAGGTCGGTCGGATTTACGTTGTTATCGAGTACGCAAAGAATGTCGTCAACGTACCTCTTATAAAAACTACATTGGCCTACCGCTGAACTCAGTTGCTCGTTTTCTAATTTCGACATGAAAACATCTGCAAACAGTGGTCCCAACGGCGATCCCATTGCGACACCGTCCTTCTGTCGATAAATTCCTTTCGTTGAACTTAAATTGCACATTGTAAGTGCACAGGTAGAGTAACTGTTTCAGTTCGGTCAGTGGTATCTGAATATCTATGTTACTACCCTCGATATAATCACATAGATAATCAATAGTCTCCTTTAGCGGAACATTGGTAAATAAGGATGTGACGTCAAGAGAAAACATTGTTTGTCCAGTTCAAACTGATATCTTTGATTGTATTCACCAGATCAAAGGAGTCCGTAAGCTGTAGCTCGAGAGTTTCCGCCTGACGGGATCTAGCAATTGTGATAACCATTTGGCTAGTGAGTGGTATGGTGAGTTAGACATGTCCAAAATTGGTCTGAGTGGTACCCCAATTTTGTGAATTTTAGGTAATCCATACAGCCTGGGAATCATGGTTCCAGTAGGGCGAATTCTTTCAAACGTAGCTGAATCAATAATTCCCCTCTGCTTTAAACCTCGTAAGGATTTCGATATTGCCTTTTCGATCTGAGGGGTCTTATCTTTTTCATTATCTATTTTCTGGAACTTGGACCGATCTTCTAATATGGTGCACATTTTGTTAAGTAATCTGCTTTGTTAACTAATACCGGTTGATAAACCACGGCATCGCGCAAACGAACAATCGATACATAAAAATGTGCATTTTGAATCCAGTTCAGATATAATAAAAGAATCAAGCATCTAACAATCAAAAATACAAACAATAATCCTTACAGTGTAAGCCATGATGATAGTGGCTGAAGTTAGAGACGTTGAAGTACACTAACCCGCACCGTTTTAGCAAGGCTTCGAAACTAAACATGTACATCTTTCTTCTCAAATTTTTCCACCAGCTTCGAAGGTACCCTTCGTGAGAAATTGTGTTGAAACCGGACTGCAGCGTAAGTACTGATAGCAAGAATTCACTAGCGTAGTTTTCCGTTGCTCCGCATCTAGCATCTGTACAACCCACCTCTGTGCACCCAGCGATACGTTTTCTTTCAGCCTTTCGGTCCTAGCCATGCCAACCCCACCACCCTGTATAGCCTTCAAGACCACGATTCAGTGCAAGTACTTGATTGATGTAGCTGCATTGAAACTGACTTTGAACCTCCATTAACACAACCCGTTCCCCGTTTACCCTTTAACGCATTCCCTTGTAAAATTTTGAATATAGATGTGATATGTATATTAGCGGCTGATATGAATCGACTGGAACAACAGCTTGTTCCACACAATTTTTACTGTTTAGAATAATATGGCAGAAATTAGGGTCACGCCAAGTCTAACATGGGTCCGCCACCACATCTTGCCCATGGCAGCGAATAGCGCGAGCTCCGGGTTGCTATACCGTGAGACGGCGGATACACTATGAGAATGACTGCATTGTGTGAGTATTAACAGACGTGTAGTTGGACTGACGATTGCTGCTAGGACGCCAAACTAGACAGCACGAGGCGATTGGGTTCTCAATCAAGTCTCTCAAGTCAACAAGCCGTGTACCGCAATAGCCAGTGAGGACTTGGTTAATTGGATTATCTCTCGAAAAGAGATGTACAACTTTTCTTCCAACTCCCAACTAGAGTGATCAGTAGCAGACCAGTGGATTTGTCAGATGCCTTCGTACTATTTGGCACTGCCTGGTTATGATTGACTTCCGGTGGGTCACTTCCACACCGTCCACTTTTAGCCACCTTAGATTCATTCTCGCGTCATCGAGATGCGCAAGCCATCACACCGCATCAAGCTGCAATCTCGTCGTGGAAGAGTAGAATAAAGCACATCTTCAGCTGGATCCCTAGGGTTAGTTTATGCACTGCTAGGTTACGCACTTAACGGTGTGTAGACGCAGACCAGAAGGGATTTATTCGTCACATGTGGGTTTGTATTTTTGGTCAGTTGTTCAGATGCTGACAGATATGCTTTCTGGGATCTCCTCAGATCAACTAAACATCCAGACACCTTTGCGTTTTTCATTGATGTAAATGCACATCCCGATTATTTTTCTTTGGAGGAAAACTGGCTGGATGGTATGTTTTGTCTTCATGCGGGACGAACTGATAATGACAGTCACATCTCAAATACTCTGTATGTACGAGGCATAACTGCGTTACATGGAAACTGTTCTACGCGACCTAACCTTGGATGCAACTTGGTCATTTCGTTGTCAACAAACGATAGCACCATTCTGTTGAAAGCTTCATTATCCAGGGTACCCGCCCTGCTTTGGATCGCGTCATTGTTATTGTTGCCTGATTTGTTCATTTGCTTAGGGTTCGTCGGTTTGCAGATATAAGTAATCGGTTGAAAATTGAACAGGCAACACGCAATAAAATTAAAACGGCTTACTTCACATTACCACTGAGCGGAAATCTCACTGGTTATGCTAATCTTGTACAGATACGGCAGGAACGAATTTGTGGTTCCTCAGTGTTTATGAACAATCGTCGACTAATTCCCCGAACTCTGATAAGTTATATCGGAAAACGAGACTGAGACTCACGAAGAACCTAGAATTACTTACCCAAACGAACTAAAATGATAGAAAAAGCATTTTGTTAGTGAATAACTGGGTGATGTTTTTATCTGTATCTTAAGTGCACTGGTTGTATTTGGGGTTACTGAAACTGTGTGACCAGGTTGGATCATGAATTTTCGACTGGCTGCGGTAGATTGCTGGCCATTTTGGTCTTAACCCGTCTATTTAGCTGTGGATGATGGAAGTAGTATTTTCGGTTAAGTTGCTTTCGATTACTTCCCTTCGAAGGTCAAATTGGTTTTGGAGCTCAGTTCGTTGAAACTTAGTGAATATCCGATTCTAGGCCTTATTTATCCAGTTGTTTTCAAATATAATGACAGATTGTTCTCTGAGCACACCACACTCCTTCCATCCATGTGGATTCTGAACAAGCGTGTCCGGTTTATTGCTTATCAGTAGTCGTTCCTTCCCCCAAAGAAGTCGGAATTTCATTTGCCAGCGGCACAGTTGTTAGTCATGTCACTTTCGTCCGACGAACTCAGGTGTCACACTTTATCGGTTTTTTTAATTACAAAACAGCAATCTTGATGGCATTTCCAACGTAAATGCCGTTTCCACTCAGCTTTTCGTGTTGCCCTCTGGGGCATCCCACTTGGAAGACTTCTGGTGGAACAGGACACCTTATTAAAAAAAATTGTGTGTAGGTTGCGCATGGAGGTATTCAGTCTGACTTTTCTTCCAGCACGTGGTGGTTGATGTTCTTGAAGGGGCATTACGAGATTTCAATGTCCAGACCAACCAGATGAAAACGTACCGAAAATTCGGATCTGCCTTTGTTACGTTGAATTCTTTAATTAGTGACGATGCACTTTTTCCAGAAATTAGAGTGCAGCAAAGTACACACACAATTCCTATCTGGTCAACCTTCTTCATATCGTGACAAGCAATCGATTTCATTATCTTGTTGTGTGCCCATGTAGTTTAGATATTTTATGGACAGCCATTTTGCATCAAGAGCGTCTCGAATCTTTACCCCCAGAGTAATTTATTTTCGTTGCAGTAATTGTTTTCGAAATTCCAGTGGATAATTTCTTATTTGTCAATGCCGAATCAGTTGCGTCAGCCGTCAATAACTGATCTTGTTAATCCTATCTGTCAGTCATTTGGTGTTCATGACTATTGACTAAAGCGCACAGCTTGTAGGCCGCCTGTTTGACATAAACTCGGCTCGAACGTGAACGTTAACGTATGTTTATCTACGCACATTTATTACGACATTGTGAAGGTGCCCCTACAGGGATGGGTCGCAGTAGAAGTGGAACCTTGTATATATACAATGCTCCGCTAGAATCGCCCGTCATTATGTAGTGATGGCGCAACCGATACAACGAGCCATAAGCTTGATTCACCTGCTGGCGTGCTTCCCCTTAGGAAGCTGTAATATTTTAAGATACTAAGAACAGCCTTGGTGAGATCCTAGTTCACCCATCCCCAAACAGCAGCATGTCGGCGATTCGAGCCGATACTTTACTGCCCTTCTTCCTTAAAGATACATACAACTCGGCCAGAGGAAAAAGATGTCTACATCTTGCAAACAAAACCGAATTGTGAGTGAAAGTAAGGCGTCATCAGCAAGACAGCTTCCTTACGGCTTTCACTGCCCCGCATCATTGAGTGCACTCACTTCACAGACAACTCGGCCAAACAACTTTAACGTCACTGATTTGCGACGGATTCAGCCCGCTAGGTGGATCCGACTCACGGTGACCGACCTATTCAGTGAACTGCTTCATTTCTCTGCGCCAGATCATGTCTGTCTCGCGCCTTACATCAGTCGTCGTCGGCATCGACAAAAAGTTCCCCGTTTGGTAGACGACTAGCTGACATGGCCTAAGATATCCGCACCAAATTTAGTACGAATGAAGTCAAACAGTTTGGGCGTCGTGTTTAACATGTTATTGATAAATGGATTGAGAATAACAACGTTATGAGCAAGTTGTAATACTCTACGTTTCAACCACCTCGGGTGGCCTTCCTCAGGGTTGTAATCGATTACAACACCGGGACAACTTTTTGCGGAGAAGATCTAACAGAAACATAATGAAAAAAATCGGAAAAACAGAAAGAGGGAAAAAGAAAAAGGACGAGAAAATTAGGGATAACAATAAATTCTACTCCTAGAGGTAGAACCCGCAGTTGCTCATGACCCAAAAGCACTACTACTATATCGTCTATTTTGAAGAGCAGTATACACATCTTTGTTCAAAGGAAGAATAGTATCTGTTTCATAAATTGCCTGTGAGATTTGAGTCCAGCAGCTATTAGGATCTTCGGAGTGAGTACCACTAAGGCAGCTTTCTAAGCTGGTTTGGTAATTATGCTTTACCGATGGTAAAGCCAGTTTCTCAACAGCCAGTCGTTGCTGTCGGTGGGGTCGTTGCCCAGCAAAAGTAAGAACAAAACGGCAACGTACCAACGCATGATCTGAATCCAAGTATGTGCTCCAATAAGAACGACAGTCTTGAATGGAACCACGCCACCTATAACTAACAGCTATGTGGTCTATCTGAGACCAGGCCTGATTCGGAGAAGGTGGGCGCCAAGTATAGCATTGACGTGCACGATGCCTAAAACTAGTGCTGGCTAAAAATAGCTTATGCTCAGCGCACAGCTGCAACAATCGCCCGCCATTATCTGAGTTGTGTGAGACCATCTAAACCTGCCACCTAAACAAGACGGCCTCACCAAGGCGGCCGACCTGGGCATTCATATCTCCGGCCAGAACGACTATATCAGAGCCACGTGTCGACCGAAGGAGAGTGGCCAGATCCGAGTAAAATGCGTCCTTGACGCCGATGTCACTACAGTCAGTAGGAGCATAAGCAGACAATGAATAAATTTCTGAAGTTTTGCGTCTAGAGCTGGTTTTAACAGAACCTGCCAAGCGGACGGCACAAAGTCTACTGTTAACAGGAATCCAATCTACTAATGCGGCTGCGGCCGTCGTGCTGAGGACTATACCTACTCAGCCTGACCGGTAGCGGCGGCCGTTGAATCACTCTAAGTGTATAACCAATATAATGTAGATAGTATGTTACTGTTAATTCCATACGTTAACTATTGTCTCGGATTCTATTGTCCGATATACAGTAGGTCTGATGTTTGTGCAAAAGCGGCCTGCTGACCTATCTGTTTTAGAGTGCGAACGTTGAAAGCACCTATATTAATTCGCATTCTAGGTCTAAGCAAGGGACGAGGGAGGTCTGAGGCTGAATGGTAAGAGATGGGACTTACCGACACAGTGTTACTGTGATTAGCTATATCTGTTCCCGGGACCCGCAGAATAACTACTATAAATGTGTGTCTAGATTGATCTAAGTGCTAAGTTCGATAGAATAAATCGCGCGAAAATTCCCAGTGTAGTCATGAAAAATACTGTGTAGCGAACAAGCTCGTTTTCAGTGATTCATCATCAGGCTAAATACATCACATTTATATCACAAATTTTACAGGGGAATCGTTGGAACAAGCGTGATGCGAGAAGCGGCATAAGTGGATTGGACAACCTTGAGTTAGCAGGAAAAGGTTGAAGTATCCGGCCAAGGCATCAGCTTTCATGCGCTTCAAATGCTTGGGCAACAGTTTGTCCAAACCTGGAGCGGTGTTTTGCATGTTCTTTAAGGTGCGAGATACTTCTCCAGTAATCGGGTCGACCAGAGACCAGTCCGGAGGCAGAATCGAGCGAGATGGTCGCTCATCAACGTGCGGATGAGCCGATAGTACCTCGGACCAGTATTCGTTGGAACTATCTGGGAGGCCGCGGTTCATCTTGTAGGCAGTTCTCCAGTTGCCAGAGAAAACTGCAAATGCAGCATCTTTCTTACGCTGGTGGTACAGCGTTTGAATCGCTGCATAGTTAGCTCTCCGTATCTGCTTCTTGGTAGCGTGGGTTCCCACGTTAACACGACCACGTCATCAGTCATCAGGTGTACGGAAAAGCTAGTGAGGCGTGCATATTCAGCAGCGATTGTGAAGATGTCTGCCTGAAGACCGCGGGCAACTACTCGTAATTCATCACAGTATTCCTCTGCCAATTCAGCGCATACAGACGCGTCCGAATGCTCTCCAAAGTACGACCTGGAAAATGTGACAGGAGCCGATGATGAAGTTCGCGTCGAGTAGGGCACGACGGAGCCAGTGCATCGGCACATCTGATAAGAGAAGCCGATTCTTGCTGAGACCAATTGGATCCGGCGGTTTTCATGGACATGAGTTTCTCATGGTTGCGTTCGACGGGATGTGCATGCCTTCTGTGTTGACTGAGACCAATTTTGGTGGGAAAGCTGCGGTCACAGTTGGCACAGTCAAAGATTGTGACAGGCTGGTTGTCCACTTCCTGCTCTGGACCATTCCTGCGTCGATGCATACGAATGTGCGCCGACAAGCCAGCGTTCGATTTGCAAATCTGGCCACATTCTGAACAGGTGTACTCCGCTCGCCTATCCTGTGTACTGGTAGATGCCTGCACGGAGGTGCTGGCGGTAATTTCATTGTCTTGATCGAATGTAACCAGTACGTTAAAACCAGGTAGAGTGGTTGGCCCTATCTGGAGTTGCTGAACTCTTAGCCAGTCAAGGTTTGCACCGAGACCGCCCAGTCGGCACCACGAGGAGGTGGTTCAGCGCGCCGACTACTACTACTACTAATAACAATACAACAGACTTGTGTTGTCAGGACTGTTGCTGCTTCTGATTATGGCTGAAACCAATAATTTTTTTCAGTTTTTTTTATACGATATCCGGGAAAGCCGCCCGCCAACAGTGATCCAGTCTCAGTTAAATTCAAACACGGTGGTAGCCTCTACTACTTCCGCAGGTAGTCTATCTCAGTCGTTTAAAACTCTGTTAACAAGGGAGTTCGCTCACAGTGAACTGTGAGCTCGGGCATTTGGTAACTTAAGAGTAATACTTTTTAGCCGCAACTGGTATCACGTTCCAGTAGTTCTGCTTCTCCAAAATCCGAAAATCCTCTCAGTATTCAGAACACCTCAACTAGATCGCCAGTTTTTCCTATGCCGCTGTGGTGAAAAAAGGTCTGGAGGTTTAATCCCTTCCTCATTGTCCTTCTCTTTCATCTCTACAAAGTGCTCTGTAAATTTCCTTTGTACCTGCTCCAGCACTTTCATGTCCTCTACGAGAAGGGGGCTCCACGCTTTTATTGAACACCCAGTTTGGCCTAACGTGCACCTTTCACAGCGGCAGTAATACCTCCGTCTTTCTACTCGCAATCGCTCTTCTCAGCTACATCAATGCCTCGTTTGCCTTTCTTGCGGCTTCTAGGCACTGCCTGCCGGTTTCAAAATCAGCTATGGTTTGAGCGCCCAGGTCCCAGATGACTTGTTTTCCTTTTAGCACGGTATACTCCGCCTGAGTTTCCAGTCAGCTTGCACAGTTTCCTATCACTCTCTAAGTAAATGTTTGGACTTGGCCACGTCAAGTGGTAGTTTCCAATCAACGGACCATTTGTACAACCCATGCAGATCCATCTTAAGGGCTTGTTTGGAGGGATTTCCTACCATCTTCACGTCATCCGCGAACAGGTAGTACGGACAGTTTAGAGATGAAGTCAGATCATTCATACTTGTCAGAAACAATATGGTACCAGAACCGACCCTTGTGGGACTCCACTGAATGCTTCTCCCTGTCTTGATGTGACTTTTTCTACTTCCTTATAGAACTTCCGATACATCAGGAACTCCCTGATCCAAGCGAACAGCCTCGAAGCTATGCCACATTATCTTAGTTTTAAGAAGTAGCCGATGATCTTCCAAACCAGACACCTTCTGGAAGTCAAGATAACGTAATTCAACACTTGAGAGACCTGTTGAATAAGTCGGTAAGTGGCTTATCCAGTATCTCAGCCGGCTTGAGTATGGCTGGGCTTAGTCCATCTGGCTGCGCCGCCTTGCCGACTTTAAGTTTACCGAGGCAGACCTTGACACCCTCCTTTTTCACCGTGATATCCTTTATCCTTACGTTCATTTTCCTCAGGTTTTCCTCACACTCCGACACCTTTTCATCATCCAGAATATGAATCTGCTGAAGGAAATCCAATAGGACGTCTACTTTTTGCCCACTTGACCGCGCAGCGATACCCTGCCTATTCTTTATTTGACCAACTGCTACCCGCAAGGCTGGTTTAGGTTGCACGTAGTTGTAGTACGGTTTGGGGTTACTTTTAGCGTTCCTTGCTACTCTCTGGAAACGGCGCTCATTTTGGACCAATCGTACCCTCTTCCTGGCAGCAAGATACTGTAGGTGCCTCTTCTGGCTGCCAGTTTGTTCAAGCCTTTCCCAGGCACTGTTTCCTTGATCCAGCCTTCTTCGCCCTGCTCTTCCACCAAGAGGAGCGCCCTTCCGCGCTACTTTCTGCAGTGGAGCAAATACACCTATCAACGGTGTCAGTTTACCTTAAGTTTTGGTCCAGCCTAGACCCATGTTATTTCCTCGGTGTACTCAGTCCATCATACCTGTTGTCTTGCGAAGCACCTAAACGTCCATGCTACGAGAAATTCTGCGGTACTGGTCTGGTGGCTTTACCATTTTCATGCTTAGTCTAATTTCATGGATGCCGTGATCGCCTTTGCCCAACGACGCCTTCGCTACAACTTGCTCAATGTCATCGAAGCATTTGATGATAACTAAATCTAGCACCGTAGCGTCTCGACCTGATCTCCGTCTTGTCACTTGTTTCGTGTGCTGCACTAGTGCCTTGGACTGTAAGAGTTTCAGCAACTTCACAGATGAACCGCTTGGAGCACATTCCACCGCCCAGTCTTTTTCTGGTGCATTAAAGCTCCCAAGACTAAACACTTTCTCAGCACTAGCAGTCAGCTGCATAAGCATTATCAGGATCTCCTTGTCCTCCGACGTTGGTGAACCCGGGCTTCGATATACACAAATGACGGCTGCTCTCATCTGCTTTGTCTTCACGTGGAATATTTTAGTAAACTCACTACATGATTGTGCATGGTCGTTTCCCGCTGAGCCTCCTCTCTCATGTAGGGTTCCGCAGTGCCCCGTATGACGACGTTTTTACTTCTACCCAAAGCTAACTCACTGTTTGTTCTCAGCCGTTCCATCGCTTTGCTGAGGTCTCTCTTATCAGCTGCCTGATCACATATCTTTTGGATTTCACACCAATGCTACTGTTCGCGACGTATTTATTTGTCCCCTTACCACTTCTGGTAGGCGCACAGATTATCTTAGGTTTGGGCTTTGTGGGAAGTTCAATAGACTTCCTTCTCCTCCCCCTCTATATCCATAATGTTAACTTTGGATAGTCTCCTAATCCGGCTAGTCACGTTTTATCCGATCGTCTCCTGCTTACGTACTACTTGACCGTTGTCCATTCTCTTTTCACTTGACGTTCTAACTTACTGCTGCTGTGGATCACCGCTGTGCAAGATCGGTGAACTGACATCAATACCTTGAATATCCGGACAATCGGTTGCCTTGTTTTCCTCCCCAACCTCAAGTGCCTTCATATTGTTCATAGTAGCCTTAAGCTTACACCGCGGGCAGAACTACTTGAGGAACCCGTGTTCGAAATATGGCTTGAATGCCTTGATAATTAACTTGCTACATTTCTGGTTGTACCAGCATTCGCAAACGCCATAGCTAATTCCTTCATTGCTGACCTCTATTTTACACTGCGCATTTCCGCATGTATACTCTACTGATCCTTATGGCTTTCCGGGCCTTACCATTCGAGTCAGTATTGGCACCACTTACTCCTTTCGCCATGACTGTGATGAGGCACGGCAGTGACTACCTTTACACTGCAAATCAGGTTAGAATATCAAAACGTTAGAAGTGTAGTAATACTGATAAATGATCACGACTTAGAATGCCTAGGGACGAGATTGAGATCTAATCTTCAAAATACTCCATCAAAAACGGTTAACCTTATGGCGTACGAACATCTCTAGTCTTCTCTAATCAAGGACAACCGTCAAAGAAGGCGTACAAATCACCTTGATGATCACCGGCTCTAACGAGTACACAAATTCTCCTGATTACCTTGAATGGCTGAATCCCACTGGAAGGGCGTACGAACCAGTCTGGCTACCAACACCCGGCAACAGGAGGCATGCGTCTCAGCAGCCCTGTCGGTCTTGGACTCCATGGCGTCTCACCATCTCACCGCCTATTACATCGTGCCTTGTTTGCATGTGGTGGGTTGAGCTGGGAGCGGCAGTCCGGATGGTCAGTGCATGACTTGGGTTCGGGGTATGAAGGCACTTACCTTAGAGTTTGCATCAGTAGGGGGCTCCCGGCATTTTGGCTGGGGGTCCGAAGAACACTGATCATCTTTGTTAAGGACGCTATCTGATATGGCGAGGAATAGGAGTCAATGGCGCTCGTGTTGCGAGTCTCTGTGTGCATCGTTGTGGGTTTTTTCCTTATCCCCCGCGAATTTTCTTCCTTCTTCACCTTAAATACTGCCTCTTTTTTCCTCATTGTGATACATTTGTCACCCCGTGTTGTTTTTTATGTTTTTTATATATAAATGGAAGACTGGCTGATCTTGACTATGCCGGTAAAGTGTAGTTGTCCGACAATCTCCAAGTAGCACATGCAATGTTAAAAGCTATTTCACGGCCTGCCAAATACTTCGAAATGCGCGGACACCAGACATGCCGCTTAGCCGTCTCTCCTCTGGAGTTGGACAACCAAGTTGTGCGTCCATATCATCGATTAGCGCAACTATGTCTGAGTGACATGTTTATCTCAGAAGACACGTTTCGGAGACACAACCCACATTCAATTCCAAACTCATCAGTGTACTCGCCATAGCAACTTGCTGACTTATTTGCCGAAGACTGCAGATGTTAAAAGCGCTCGAATATGCACCAGGCTTTTGATTGATACAGAAAATTGTATCAGATAGTTTGCCTCCGATCACAGTGAACCGTTGGGTGTTCGGGTATTTTTTCCAAACTCCGCTCTTCTGTATTCGGAAGACAGCAGTGCCGCAACTATAATAATGTTTCCGTCGTATGCTCGTAGGATCGTGCTTCACCACCGAAGCACTGCCACTAGTGCCGCATACAATCCTATGAGTGTAACTGCCTTTCCTCTGACTGCTCCCTTTTGGACTTGTCTGATATGGTTATATTTGGAAGGACCAAAGTCCTAGTTAACACAACCATGCGGATCGATTCATTGCACAGGCCTGATTGCCACGTCCCAGTAGCAGAATGGATCAGGCTTTCATGCCAGATTTTATCATCATCCACACTGCAGTATTGTTTACTCTCAAAACCATGAGGTCATGAAACAACTGAGACATACATGCCAGACAAAGGCTCTGGCATTATAGCCTATTATGTGATGAAATTGCGCACTGTCTTTGCTGATGGACGGAAGCTCAAAGGTGATCGTACTTCAGACAATGACACTCTCTTGGGAAAAAAACAAGTATCAAGGAAGTTGTAGACTCTTCACCACATGGCTACCCGAATGACTGAAAGTGTAAACATTTGAAGCCGTTTGGGACTTGTACGCCAAAAATGAGAGTCACAAACCGATGTTATACTTTGGCTTATCCTTGCCATGGATGATTCAGTATACCACAAACTCGTTTGATGGCTAACTCAGCTTCTTGATCCCATCCATGAAACCCTCATCTCCTGTTCTGTGACGGACTCCTTTGAGGTGTGCAGTAGTAGTTTCGGTAGGTTACTGAAAGAAATCTGTACTCAGTTGACGGCTCACAATTCACAAATGTTCTCTTACACTAAACAGCTACTTTTATATCACTTTATTCTCATTCATGCTATTTCATCATCTATTCCCGTCGGTGATCTTAAAAAACTAATTCGTGTGTGTACCCTAACTATTCGGTTTGAGTTTGGTGAACGTGTTTATAAGTAAGTTGATGGGCAGCACGTTAGGCCCAATATTGACTGTTATTTTTCTCGGAATGGTCGAAAATGGCCTGTCTGATTATGTTGACAGTTCAACGCATTATAAACGTCGATGACATTTTAATACGTACTGATTGTGGCCCTTTCGTAATGTTCTTACGTCAACTTCATTCCACTCACCGAAATCGCTCTGTCAACCGTGAACAAGAGTTAGATGACTTGATATCGTTCCTAGATATTATTGCCTCTAGACACTCAGAGGGTTCACTTAGGTGGTCTGTTTATCGGAAGGCCATAGGGAGGATACAGTACCCACGGTCCTCTCTATTTGCATCCGTGGCTTACAAACATGGTTCTGTGCGAAAGTTTTCTCGCAAAGCTAACTTGCAATTTCTGATGAAGTTGGAGACAATCGTTTTTAAACGAGCAAGGAAATTATGCACGACAGACAGCCTAAAGTCTGGAGACTATCTCCTGAGGAATGTTCTGTTTGCAGACGGGTATCTGGCCAAACTTGTCGAAATTCACTGCAAGAAGTGGGTGGCCGATTCCCAGCAACAGTCAGCGTCGAAGGAGCAAGTATCTTTCAACCTTCCTTACACGGAGACCATAATGTTAACGATGTAAGTTGAAAGTTTAAATCCGTTTGTTCCTTTCCATCTGCAGAAGACGTCTTCACCCCCCCCCCTAATCTTCCTCCGAAACTGTCTCCTCTGTCATTTGCAGTCGCAGTGACGCACACATTGGCAGAACCGACCGAAACTTGCGACAGGGAATGGCAGAGCACAACCCTAAGTGGCTAACGCATGCAATGACTCAATGGCTCAGCATGTTAACACCCGGCGTCTTCGATCGCGGTATACTTAATCGCAACAGGTCATGTCGTTGACCCCACCACTTCATTTATACTTCCATTACGCAATCGCAATCCCAAGATGTTAGCTTTCTCCGAAGCCTTGTTACTCAGGCGTCACGCCCTGATTCTATTGACGGAGGGTCGTTGCCGTGGCACTGAAATCGTTTACCCCACGCTGGCATGCACCCATGTGACGTTCGTTCGTTTCATTGTATTGTCATCATGTTTTAAACCTAAATAATGGAATGTTTCATGTGGTCGACCGTTGGAAATAGACAAAATGCTTGCATCTCGCTATGCGTCTTGTTGTCCTGATGAGCTAGATAAAGGGAACTCGGTGTTCTAAATTCAACATCGATCTTAGCTTGCCACTAAAGGAATACGTCCTTCAGTAGATCGTGGTCGTGAGTAATCTTAGGGCACCTGGTATGCCTAATCTGATGGTCGTTTTCAACTCCGCTCAAAACTGTCTGGCCGAGTAACACGGGGGTAACCCGATTTTTTCTTATAAGTGTAGAAAAGCACGCGTTTATGGAAACAAAATTCTGTTCGAATTGGTTCCTTGGAAGAATAGATGAAAGTCATGCCACTAGACTCGGACGGGACATTTTTCGACCATTTTTTTCTAGGAACTTCTCACGGCAAACATACCACCCTTTTTATTGTGGCTGAATCGATGATTCCTGGCTTTATTTTTCCAATTCATGCGTGTTTTTCACTTTCGGTTTGTGTGATGACTTGTTCCGTATACGTTATTTCTCTCTACGATACAGTGGCTCGCAGGTCTGGTCGCTTTCCTCGTTCCACAAATGCCACAACGTAACCGAGCGTGCTACCTACCTGTTCACGTGTCCTTCGGTAGCCTACTATATCTGCTGATCATCGGGACTTGTGTTTCGGGCATAACACAAAAAAATATATTTTCAAAGGCGTAAGTTTCAGATGTAGTCCACTATTGTTTTACAGTTATTTATTTGCACTAATCATTAGAACATTAAGTAGCGAACGAGTTTATCTTCGATATTTCATCGCCGAGATAGGTATTACATAGGTTTTGTTATCGGTGTGAGATTAAACGGGTCAGCGGTTAGAAAGAAGTGGTGGAATTGCATGATTCATAACCAGTAACGTGTGACTTCAAAACTCCAGGTACACAACCACTCTTACACCAGAAGGGCTGGGTGAAGTGATCGTCATGTTTGGTATGTTACTGATATGTCGTAGTGGAATTTTTGTTGGCATGGTCTGAATATCACACAATTAATCGAAACTTCTGCATTCTCATATACTCGACAGGTGAAATGAACTGGCTCATGGAGATTACCAATGTGCCTTGGTCCAACCGAATGTAGGCTAGTCACTAGCCAGTGCAGTTGGCTTACTCTGCGTCTGAGACACACCAAATGATCTGTGACTTTTTGTGCTGTCTATGCGGCATGTTTAATTGATATTCATCCTAGATAGTAACGTCAACATACAGTTTACACCTTAGCGGATGACCTAAGATTGGCAATATGGTGTTTACAACAAATTATGTTTTGTTGTTTGCATTGCCGGGTCCCTGTGATTATTCCAGCCCTTGTATGGTCCTTAAATGTTACAGAGAAAACTCAGCTTTCTTCCCCATGTTGTGTAATACGGTAATTACCTTCTGGATTGTTGTTTTCCTTTGTTTATCTGAGATTCCTGTCACCTATGTTTGAGGAATACTTCATTCAAAAATTTGCGTTAATTATCAGCAATGACTAAACATGTTTCCAATGCTCTGCACTATACGGTGGATAGGATTCCTTTTTGGCTTCACTGTTGCATACTTGTTAAAATGTGTACTACGACCAGTTCAAAGTGCCTTGCGAGGTATTCTACGTTTTGACGAACCATTCGGACGCCGACACCTTATGATATGTAAGAAGGCCATATCCTCTTGTGATTCTGGTTCTGTAACAAAAACTGATGTTACAATGGGCTATGTTAAATTTTGCTGGCATTACTCCACGGATCTACGATGTAGTGTAATCGAACGTAATGTCTATAAAAGTCACTTTGAGGCAAGTTGACAGTCGACCGCGCTGAACATTAGCAATGAAAACGTCAGCAAATGGGAAATCTAATGGTGATCTAATTCCTAGCCCATCTTTCTGTCAATCTAAGTTTCTGATAAGTTGAAGGTTAATGTCGTCAGTACAGTGATAGGGCAGTTGTTTGAGTTCTGTTAGCACGCTACTGATTCTATTAGGTTTTTGGGTATGGCCACGTTATTTACTCAGAGAACGGTTACAACGATGAATGGCACGTTTCCCTGTTGCGTTAAGTGTTTCTGTAGCATCGAACAATCCGACTGAGTGGCTTAACGCACGTATGGCTTACTCCTGTCTAGTCGGTTCCAACAGCTAGGGTGTGGTACGATGTAAGGATCTCAATGGTAGTTATCGTTGTATATTTTTGGTTAGCCTGTTTGATCTTGGAGTTACCAAAGCGGTGGGACAAACTTCTTCAAATGTTGCGGCATCAATCGGCTCCTTCTTTCCCAGGGCTCACAGCGCCTTTTCAACGATAGGTGTTTTATAGTTTCCAGCGTCAATCTTACTTTTTTGTATCTGTCATTAACCTGCTAGTCTTGTGATGATTTTCCGCTTTTTTCTAGAATTGTGCTAACCGAGCCCCTATGTTATCGTCATTCTTTTTCAAAGCGTCAAACATAGCAGTGTGATTCCCTGTTAATGCTGTTTGCGGTGATCTTTCCTGATTTAGCAATATGGTGCATTTGGTGATAGTTGCTATGATCACTTCATGTTTAACAATTTTGGGTTTCTAGTTTCTTCACCATAGTGTTCGCTTTTACGTGATACACTACGTCACATTTGAGCTGAAGATCAATAGTTTGTCCAATTCCAGACAGGAGCAGCTGCGGCAATTAGGTTCGAAACCGTGACTGTTTGGTTGGTAATTAAGCGTCGTTGCCACTGGAGTGTACCGCGAGCTCACTTTAGTTTATAATAATCCCGAGTGATTAAAAATCGTATTAAGTAGTGCTCAAAACGCACTGTACCGAACAAGCTGTTTTTCGGTTATTCACCATCAGTCTAATGCGGAATGTGTACATTATTGTATAACATGCAACTTCGTTTGTGAGTAGTATAGTGCGTACATTCGAGAACTAAAGGACAGGTCTCAACGCCAGGAAGACGAGGGACCAGAAGCGACTATTGGAACAGTGTGTACGCACTATGGGGACGTGTCACCAAGGCGAATGACAATGTACTGCTGCTCAATGTGTGTGGATACACGTCAGCCATGCAAATGAGTGTACGCGTTCGTTGTCCTGTTTTCACATAACCTGTACGGGATTTCATGCAATACACAACTTCGCAGACCAAGCGTCTTTTGCAGTCACAACAACATGAAGCAGCGTTATCTGAGGAAATCGAACAAAAACATGTGATCCGTCCAACCGAGGTCAAACACGTCATAGATACGAATGGAGACAGTTCTTTGGTATATTACAGTACAATAATGATACCACTGTGATCATAGAAGGTTGGTAGATCGTCGTTTGGATGGTCTGGGTGAAACGCTTCTCGATCCACAAAAGCAAATTATTCAATGGACGTTCGGTCATCCCAACTGTGGTCAGAACTCGACATCTCGCTGTTTTTGCTTGACTGTCCTTGTTCCGGCAAGTCGGACGAAATTACAGTACGCTTCAAATCAACATGATGGACCGCAGTTGGGTGACGTTCGGATATGCCTCTGATCGCGTGGCTTACGCAGCTCGTTACGCAAGAAAAAGTGGGTGGATGTGTACATTAAGAAGCAAAAGAACATTTGCTGCCCGACTACGTCTGTTTTAACTTTACTGCAGCGTTCTGTCTATAGTTAAGTGTTAACGCGCTTGTTCTTACTGCTTCCCTTTGTGTATAATTGTTCACCTGTTTCGCTAGAACCCGTCACGTGGATCACATGATCCGGTGCTTATCTGGACGCATTCGTAAATACCGTCCAGCAATGGAGTATTGACAGAGCTATCATGATATTCACCTATGTAATTGTGGCATGTCCTGTTGATTCGGATCACACTGTCAACCCGGCTGTCCGAGTTACCAAGTCACAAACAACCAATCGAAAGGTTTGAGATTTCAAGCCCTCACAACAGCTGGAACATTCGGAACTCGACTGACTAATCCACCTCTGTGGATTCAGGAACGCTTCGTTAAGGCCATGGCCACCATCCTCCTGTAACCTCTAATACTTTCACAGTTCCAGGTGTGACATGACTATGCCAAGACATCATTTCCACTTGTATCTGTGACATGTTTGACCCCCTTTAAAATAACTGCTTATGTTCGATTCACCCTGATAACACTGTTCCGTATGTATTAGATTGATGGTGAATAACCGGAAACTAACTTGTTTACAACACTATGATTTATCATAGTTATCGTTTACTAGGGGACGTTCACAATAGACTTTTTAGACATTTTCGAACATTCTTAATTATTCTCTTACAAGTGCATTTTTCCTTGCATTTTTTCATGATTCCTCTAGCAGTTTTCGTAGGTCGCGTGTACATTGCAGTTCGGTTGTCGACTTCATGCTGTAGGCATTTTTCACCTGGGCAACTTTTTTTATCAACCAGTGTTTGGCTTTTTCTACGTTCTGGCGTAGTGATTGAAGTTGGGTCAACTCTACATTACTAATCTTCGTACCGACCGCACCGCGTCCATTTCTGTTGTAAAGGACATCATCCAATCAGGCTATCGGTCATTGTCGGTTAGCCTTTACCCGTTACACTGTCATTGACTGGTGATCTATCACATGTCGTGTTCGACTGTGTCGATGCACTATTATGCCCGACTGACAAGTAACACCAGTTTCAGTGAGCTCATCGCTCGTTGTGTGCATGAGTTTTAGTTCCATTCTGCTTCACACTGTCGTGATATCCACAGTCAGTTTATCTGATAAACCAGTTTCTATATAATATTTTATTCTGATCGATCAAGTTGTGCTGCTACCTTCTGCACCTGATGTTCATCTATGTGCACACTTTTAAAAGTACTGTTTCATTGTAGTCTGTCCTAATAAAACAGCATCAACGATGCTCGGATCACCTCGAAGAATTACAATGAAGACAATGTCTGTTGTGTGATCGCCGATTCAGTTGGTTCCTTCTGGATTACGTCTTTCTGTATTATTCCTGAAGAGAAACTGATGAAAGCATATGTTACCTTTGTCATTCTGAGTCCGAACGATGTTCGGTTTTCGCCAAAGAGACCTGCGTGTGATCCGTTTTGCTCTGTGATTGTGAGACGTGACTTGTTTGCGACGAAGGTGTGAACAGATTTGCTGTGTTTGACCATCGTTGTCTCAATGCATTGGCCTACACCAGGTAGGAAGATCGCAGGGGTTCGCTAGCTCGTATTTCCAATGACTTCGGATCAGTGGTTCCTGCAATAAAACTACGTGGTCCATGTTGGTCTGACCACGTAATTCCTGTGTCAATTGAATGTTAAGTGCACTGGATATTTTCCACTGAGAACAATGGAATAATACTGCTAGGTTGACTAGCAACGAAGTGGTCACGAAATTTAAAGACCCCCATTGCCCTATCGAATACCATGGGTGGCTGTCGCTGTTCTGCTGATGTTTCGGGGCCGCTGCTCAGCATGGCATCTTGTCGCGGTCGATGTTCGTACAAAGTTTGGATTGTTTACTTTCGATAGACTGTTCCCTGTTCCGAAAAAAGCATCGGAATTTGATTTTTTTTAGTAAATGTCTAGAAAAGGGATTATATTTAGGCAACACAATTTGGTGAACAAGTTGCCTAGTTCATATCAAGTGAGAGGTCCTTAACGTACGCTGGGAACAAATCGCGGCAGCTGTGAAAGCATTATGTGAAGAGGTATGTTCCGAAGAAGCTGTTCATTTACGACAGAAATGGGTTTCCGTCACGTCGATAAACCTCATGAACAAGCGTCGCTCGATCCCACCTGGTTCTGAATATGATGACGACCGTCGAGAACTTAAACGCAAGCTGACTAAAAGCTTGCGCAAAGACCGTGAACACTACTTGGTCGAACAGTCGAAAGAGATGGAAAGAACCTATTTATCTGAGAATAGCAGAGAGCTTTTTTCCCTGATCCATGGTTGTGCTGGTCGTCGGCTGGTTCACTTATCATCAGTCAGTCGCGCCAACTTAACAGGTGGGCTGAACATTTTGAAGGACAGTTCAGCTGGCCTCAACCAGACCATATAGAGGACGGGGTCCGATTGGTCGGTTATTACGTTTCAGACGGCTATCCGTCAAGCAGAATTGGTCTTGGAGCTCGTTATTGAAGCTTAACAATGCTCCTGGTCCAGATCTCCTCTCTCCTTCTCTTTTCAAGGATAGCAGGGAGAGGGTGATCTCAGAACTGACGAGACTGTGGCCTGTTCGCAAGGAAGATATCAACAGGCTTGCTGTATTTGACCATCGTTGTCTCCGCCAAATAGCCCACATTAAGTGGACTGATCGCGTGAGCAATGCGGCAGTTCGCCGGCGCGTATTCCGGAACGCTCGGGATGCGCGATCAATTGGTCAACTACTCACGTTGCACAGCCTGCGATGGTTAGGTCACGTACTCCGTATGCCAGCTGAGGCGTTTAACCGTCCGGACTTATATACTGAGACCACAACGGTTGGTGAAACACTTCGGTAAGGTCGAAACAACGGGGTCACGAATATGTAGAAAGACTGATCTGCTCCACATGGAAAGTGGGTAGAGTGTGCTGCTGGAATGGGGTCCTCGTGATCACTCAAACCGCTGGTTAGAGACGCTATCCGAGATGGCGAGCGTGTCGCAGTCAATGGCGTACTTGCATCCATATCTCTTTCTAGTTCTTTTATCGATTTTCAGCCTACTTAAGTAACGTCTCTGTCAGGATATTCCTACGTCACTGTTGAGACCTGAGCTGTCCGAGCCGCAGTAACACTTCCCGGCAGCTCTTGTGCATATGTCAAGATTGATGAGAAAGCTATTTAGTTTCAAGAATTATGGCGAAGAATACGCTGACTCGATTCATTAGCCACGATATGCGATTATTGGTCGCGATTGATATCAACAACGCGATACCGAACATCAGCGATGAAAACGCTGATAATACAAAACGCAAATACCAGTTGTCGTCGAACCAAGCTAATCAGATCGCTCTGCCTTTTGTACAGATTTTAAAGAGGATATGTGCAATTCGCACGTTGGCTATAAACATGCTTGAACGCCGCTGAAGCTGAGCCACTAGCATGTCTCTTCGTTAACAAAAAGCGACTGAGAAGCTGATAGCGCTGTTTCACAAACAAATAACCCTTACAGAACGATAGTGTATAACAAGCTCAATTTACCACGATTGTTTAACTATATTGATAACTGTGACCTTATTATTTATTAATATATTGTCACAACAGTGAGAGACTTTGGAACACTGTGTTTGACCGAGTACACAAATCACTGGATTTCTTTCATCACTGGCGTTGTCGCTTGTTATGTTGTATTTCCAATGAGTATTGTTTTATCAGAAGACCGTGCAATCATTGAAATTGCCTTCATAATTATAATCGCTTTATGAAACTAAAGCGACAAATACTTTCAAAGGAAAACCTCTGTATACATCGAACAGTTTACAATACCATTTTTAACGGCATTTCAACGGTTCTAAAAAAAGTCGATCTAGTAGATATGATTTTTTACATCATTAATTTATTATCGTCCTATTGACAGCATATCATCATTGTTATACACTGAGGTTAACTTGCATGAAACATGAAAATAAAAAACCAGGACAGCTTCCTTCACGGCTTTCACTGTCCCGCGTCATTAAGTGCACTCACTTCACAGACAACTCGGCCAAACAACGACAACATTCACGCCACTGAGCTCGATTAGCCGCCATCTCACCTAACGTCTCCAACCGCCGACTCTGTGAGTCACGAGGGCCTCAGTCCGGGAGACGAACCCGATCTACAGTGACCAACCCCTTCGTGAACGATTTCATTTGTCTACGCCAGGTCATCATCTGTCCACCTCGCACCTTGCGCCAGTCGGCCGCAGCGTCGGCAAACAGTGCTCGGTGTGGCAAACGACTAGCTGGCATAATTAATACTCACGCTGTTCTGCAAAAACAAAATAACCAAATTATCCAACGGGGCCTCAAGTGCATGGTTGTCATCAAGTGTGCCACTCTCCTAGATTGTACTATCGTTAGTCAATGTGAAGGTGTGATTTTGACGGTCAGGCTTCCAAAACCCTAATAGTTTGTGGGGCCAACGAAAGTGTTACCGTCTTGCTCCTTCCACCGTTCTCAATTAAGAACGTACGGAATGTTCCTTGGTTTATTAGTAAACAAACCTGATTGTTTCACAGGAACATGCTTCAACAGATGATGGATTCTCCGGGATCAAGGAAATCGTCTCTGATAACGTGAAGCGGAAATCTCGTGCTGCCCAAAGGAGCATCGCTGCCTATCTCTTGGTGGTTGGAAGTGAAACGAAATTTGTGATGACCAAAGTTCTGTTATACAGCGCTCCTAGTGCAAAGTTAGGGTGGTACAAATGTCGAGCGAAGCTAAAACAGGTGTGCAGGAATGAAAATGACGGTAAGATTAGTGTGAAAGTCTAAAGACAATAGTTACTAATTATGTATTTTTGTATCGAAAAAAATGCTTCAACTCAGCCGATCAGTATGCGACAAAAGCCAAAAAGACTCTAGTCTCTACCATCTTTACCAAAACAAATTCAATAAGATTATTGGCTGAAGATGTAACCAAGGCGATTTTTTCTTGAAGGGCAGTTCAAGAGAAATTGGAAATGCTGAAGAATTGAATATGAAGTTGCACCTTCTATTTGTGCAGCGTAGTAGAGTGTGTATTTGGGTTGTATACGAATACGTGTGACACGTTAAGATTGGAAACGGTCTACCTTGTAACAATAGATAGATGCAACCAGGTAACCTATGTACCATAGCTGGCATGAATTAGTTCGTCGATTTGAAGGCTATTGTGAAGTTCTTTTTCGAAACAAAGGCGACAGGTTTTTAGTGGTTGCATTCGGCCAGGCATCATACAGACACTGGTGCAACAATGTGAAACTCGTTAGAGTGACTTTTGTTAAGTAACCTCGAATGCCTGAGCGGTCATTAATGAAAAATCCATAGGAACTCTCCAGGACATGAAGTGCAGGTGATAGGGTAAGATTGCTCCAGTTAAGGTTGATGCTGCTCTAGCGCTCTCTATAGTCTGTCAATAGCATACGACAATAATATTAATCTGTCCCTATTAAAAACTCCATACTGGAATGAAAGCAAAAAAAAGACGGGCGATAGGCAATCTCAATTTTATTGGGTTTTCATAGGCTGTTTTATTGGTACAAAACAGCAATAAGAATTAAGAAATCCAATTGGTCCCGAAGCCATGGATTTTCTATTGGCTGACTCGGCTCTGGTTGTCGCTTGTTTGTTTGGACCCGTGATACATTTACCTAACTTGTTTTTACTCAGGTGCTCATTATAAAAAATCCAATTCTGCACCTGAGTGCCATCCATGTTATTCGAGTGACCGGCAAGGATTGACCGTAGCCTTCAGCGAATCACTTATTTGACCTCGTGTTGAGGTGTTATTGTTTTTCAATACCTTTACAGTCTCCAGATAACTCAGCCAAACAACGACTACATTCATGCCATTGTGCTCGAGTAGTCGTCATCTCTCCTATCCTCTCCAGTCACCGACTCGTCATGGCCTCAGCTTGGAAGACGAATCCGACCTACATTGGTTAATCCCTTAGTGAGCGACCTCATTTCTAGCTGACACCCTTAGCACATTACCTAACCATTTAAGTCTGTGCAAACTTAGTGACAATAAAAGGACTCGCTTGGTACTCACTGTCAAATAGCCGTTTCCTAATTTCCTCGTTGCTTACTCGCTGGTGCCACCCGATACGAGCGATCGAACGCAGACATCGGTGGTCAAATACCTGGAGACGGTTCACGTCCTCTACCCTGAGCGGCCAGGTTTCGCTGCCGTAAAGTAACACAGCCCTCACTGTTCGTCTTATATACGCGACCTTTAAGCTTCAGAGAGATGCCTCTCGATGACTTCATTATCTAACATTGAATCTGCTCAACCAGAGCAATTTTGCAGAGTCGCTTTGCACTTTGATACTGCAAGGTGCATTTCAAAATATTCGACAAACGCTAAATACCTTCTACCGTTGCCCGTGCTGCTTGAAAACAACATCTTGTCGTTAGCTTAATCAAGATAAGTCAGTTATTCACCAGGTCGGAAGTCCATGCCAACATATTGTGAGTTCCTCAGCCAGTCTATGACAAAGTTGAACAAAAATGGTGAAAGGGGACAGCCTTGACGTACGCCGCTCCTGGTGCTGAAACTGTCAGACAGTTCACCGTAAACCCTAACCTGAGCTGAAGTATGGGAATAAAGCGCCGACAGTATGTTCACATACCTGTTCGATAGATCCCTGTATTTAGGTGACCAAACTTTTAGATTGACCGACTGAATCGTATGTACCTTCATAGTCAAGAAAAACACCGGTTGTTGGTCGTTGATACACGTGACTCTGCTCTAGAATTTGGCGAAAGGTGAAAAGTTGACCAGTGCGTCCTCGTCCAGGACGAACTTTTATGTGTTCTTATCTAATGTATGCCTTCCAGGCTGAAGTGGATCAACGAAGTTTAGTGGATGCTAAAACCCTAGTGATGACTGGGATCAAACTAATCCCCCTATGGTTTTTCCGAGAATCCCTGACTCCTTTCCCGAGTGTGGACAGTTTTCTCGAATGACCGCAGCAAAGAGGGAGGTTCTCCGTCGTCCCACACAAGTTGAAACAACTGAGTCAATGCCTCTACTAACGCCTCTCCACCTTCTTTGAAAAGTGCCGGCACGAGATCATCTGGGCCAGCAGCCCTATTACGATTGAGAGCCGAAAGGCAATTGCGAACCTCGGCTTTGGTGAGTGGTGTTAAATCCACCTGCTCGTTGTGTACCATTTTTTCCACGATACGCACGAGAGATTAAAACATGTCGTCCTGGACTGATATTTGTAATCATCGCCCGGCTTAGTTCCTCGCTTCTACACTATGAAGCGTCGGTTGATGTGCGAGATCATCCGTGGGTTGAATCATAGGTTGTCTTGTCACCCCAAGCTGTATAGGAGATCAGTTGCACCAGCAGCCGGGGTTCGAACCTGCTATTGTGTGATTGGGGGTAGTGGGGTATCGTTACCGTCGAGTTGCTGCTAGCCCAAGCGTACGCTTTGGTATGCCACTTCACACGCCCTGTTCCTCTCTTTTTACTTCGTATTTTCTAATCACATTCTCTGGATTCAGACACTTTTTGGAATCTCATATTTAGCTGTGCTTGCTAGTAGATGATTCACCTGTTTCTTTTCTCACTCTGCACTTCGGCGGCGCTTTGCACGGAGTAGCCAATCTGAACCTATATGCGCACTTGCCGTAACGATTCTTATTGCACTTAGTTTCAGTTATTGAATCATTCTTGCAGAAATGCTTATTATATGATGTGATTCTGATATTATACCATCAATGCTTTTCGATCGTCTGTTTTACTGTATCTACTATGGGGTGTGTTTCATTTAATACACCTAGACCCATGTACATCGTTCTTACGCTTTTTTCCCCTACTTGTTTTCAGATACTCTTCATTTTTACCTCGTGAAATGATCGGCAATGCCCTTGGTGTTTGCATTGTTCTGTACGGAGCGATTGTGTTCTATCTGATCAGTCATCCAGCCTACAAACGAGTAGAAATTGTCTCTCCGGAACGACGTGCATTGAACGAGTAGTTGATTGGAGAACGGGCTACCAAGAGACGGGCCTTGTGCTTATCTCTCTCTTTCTCTAACCGAATCGAATGTCGTCGAGACTCCATTTTGGCAATTTATCGCGACCCGTTCCATCAATACATCATATTCGAAATTCATCCTGGTCCAATCATCGTTGTCTCCATATGTGATTTCTGCCTCCTTACCATCTAAATGTGATTGTCATTGTGATTAAGTTTGGTCCCATGAGATTGTTATGCAAATTTATCTCCATTCATTTTGAAAGTTCAAATCGTGATCATTACTGGTGTACTCACACATCTTTTTTACGTTTATGTGACCTTATCCCTTTCACTCATGATTATCTATCTTGTCCGTTTGTTTTTCGTAACAGTTATGTGAGATTTTTACGTTCTTGTCAATCAGTTTCGTCTGACTTCTCCCGAGTGTTCGTCGTTCTACTTGTAGCTTGGGCTCCGGGTTGTTTGTACTGACCGTACGCTGGTCATGTTTCGTAAACCGTCTGCCCTATCCGCAATTTCGTCCAATGGTATTCAGTTGTCCGTTTTGGACAATTGACCGATTAGTCGCCAATACGCTGAATGGTGTTTGTTGCCCTGTGACGACCTAGATGATTGGTGGATTTAGTTTCCTCGATATACGTGAGTACATATTCGGCTTCCTAATCCGCAGCTTAGGACCGAATGTTGATCGGTTTCAAAGGTTCAGAACCGAACTATCGTGGATTGACTACGTGGATTGGCCATTGATTTTGATCTTACGAGAACTTTTCTGTTCGTTGGTCGCCAGTCGTGTTACAGCTGTTCCAAACTCGCTAAATTTCGCCATTTGGATTGAAAAATGACATGGAGTGGACATATGATGATGCTGAAAGAATTGTTCAGCAGAGGTAAAGTAGAATGAAGGAGATGGTGTCGTACAGTCTGCGGTAATCGATCATGAAGATCTTGTAATTTCTAACACGATTGATACAGCTAGTTGATGACTGTGCTTTTGCAATTGGATGAAAATCTGAACGCTTCATCACACGTAACAGTTCTGGACACGTTACACAGATCCGCTGTCGTCATATTTTGTAACGGGATCATACGTATTGCCGGTAACGATGGTTGTTTTTCTGGACACCAAGGTTGCGTTCGATTCATTGTATACCGAAGTATGTTGACATGTCATCGTTGTTCTGTTTCTGCGATCGAATTAATGATGTACGACAATCCGTCTAACAAGATTGTCCACCTCCTTTTTGTGTAGAAGTAATGTAAGACTGCGAATCCCAAGTGGTCCGCCTGGATCTCGCTCCTAGTAGAGTTTTGACTAGTGTTGATAGTTTTTAGCCGCCGGCGCCAGCCAGTATTTCATTCATTGTCAAAATATTCTTTCGGTTTTCCAGTGTAGTCCTGAGATGTTGAGGTAAAACTTCCTGTGTCAAGTTACTGACTAACTTAGAAACAAAACTTACTTCAGACCAAGAACAATTTGACACAGTAAAACCTTAAACCTAATTTTGTATAGTTGGCTGTGACACTTGTTCGAATGCGACCGCTTGCCTCGAAGAGGTTCAATTAAATTATGTCGCTCATTTGGCGGGAGTAGTTCGGCGTAATCTAGAAACTGAGAACGTGGATCTTGACTTGTCTGATTACCGTGAGTTAACGGCATCTCGTCGAGCTCGTCCAAATTCAATACGGGAAGCCTTCCCGCTTCGAGGGATCCTGAAAGTGGTCGCTATGCGAAAACTTGACGAACAACTATGAGCTATGTAGGCAATGCCGCTGCACCTGATACTTGGAGTTCATGATCGGCTCTCAAACCAATAACCTGCACAATTCCACTGTATGCTTAGAAATGCAGATTTAGTCCTTCAGACCACTATAATGGGTGAGATGGATTGCTGCAAGAAGGTATTCACAGTGTGCATGTACATCAAAGTTAATTAGTGGAGTGATAGTCTTTTTCTACAATCGTAGATCTAGGGCTCTGTATTTATGAACGTTCTGTCGATCATTCTATACGTTATTAACGGTAATGATAATTGCAGCTCTATCCGAATAGAGGTATTTAGATTGTTCGTTGGTTTGGAAAAAGTACACAAAGATCACTAATAATAGAGCTTTCCCAGAAAACCTGATGTTCATTCAAGACTGTATCGGAAGAAAAGGCAATTATGTGAAAACATTGCTTTCTGTTATCCATTTGCGAAGACCTATTTTGAAGTGCAGTAGTCAATACGAAACGTTCTATTCAATTTGTATCAGCGTGACTTCACCTAACGGTATTTCAGTCAGCTTTACTGGTAACTATGCGAAGCCAAGTTTTGTAAATGATAGTGGTTGGACTAACTTATGGCATTTCAAGCATGAGATGTTTAGGAAGCGTGACGATAATCAGGTCATGACAACACAAGTCTGATGATCAAACTAAAATATTTTGAAGTGCGAGCAATATGTAACTCGATAAAACGTGATGCGGCAGCTAAGTATTTACCTGGACTTCTTACAGCATCAATGACCGAGACCCTATGGTCTGTATCACCATTCTGCTGGCACTTGCTCACAATTCGTGAGTTTGTTATCCAGTGTGTGGTGTTGATAATCCAACTAGATCAAACTGGGAAAGCTCTTGTATGTGTCGCTCCCAGCTTCTTATCACGCATTCACCCATCGGATTCCGTCATCGGGTGTACGTGAAACGAGAGTCTTACCCTCACCTCTATTATCAAATCAGAGTGCAGGTGGATCATTTTGATTGCTTTTTGGCTACCAACAAGTCGCAACTATGATTCCGTTCGAATCTTGACGCGCTGCGTGGCTCATTAGCTGATATCTTTGTCCTGGGAACTGTCTCTGTAAGGGTGACCAATGCAAACTGGTCGGTCACTTCGAGAAAGGGAAACCTTGTAAACCCTCGACTGTTGTCAGTATGTGAACTGATTAGACATGGTTTGGCCTAATATAATGCCCGTCACCGGTTGTGCTTACTGGAGAGCACGTAGACTCTGTCGTCATTATACGACGGGTGTATATTCGATACGTTGCAGTAGATGGAGTCGCAAACTTTTTGGTTGAATAGTTCCCACCGACAACGTTCCTGAGGAAATCCCTTCATGTTGTCGTCCTTTTTGCATTAAGAGTATGTCCGAAGAGCTGTTCAGTTTGCGACAGAGACTGGATTTCCATGTATCGAAACCTCTGAACAAGACGTCGCTCGATCTACCTGCTTCTGAATAGACGACGACGTCGAGACGTTAACGCAAAGCTGGCATAAAAGCTTGCGCAAATACCTTGAGCACTACTTGGTCGAACAGTCGAGAGAGATGGAAAAGGCCCTTTTACCTGGGAATTGTAGAAGGCTTTTTTCCTTGATCCGTGGTTGTACTTGTCTCGAGTCGGGTGTGAGACATATGATAAAAGTGTTCACTTATCACCAATCAATCGCGTCGACTTGATAGGGGCTGAACATTTTGAAGAACAGTTCAGCTGGCCTCAACCAGATTATGTGGACGACGGGACCCGAATGGTCAGTTATTGCGTTCCAGACGGCCCTCCGTCGGAAGCAGAAGTGGTCCTAGAGCTCAAATTATTGAAGCGTAATAAGGCTCCTGGACCGCACCTCATCCCTCCTTCTCTTTTCAAAGATGGCGGGGATATTATTAGACAATCGAGGAACTGAACTCCTCCAGACGATTTGGGAGACTGAAGAGGTACCTTCGCGATTGGCGCTTATCAACAGTGATTCCCGTTTTCAAAAAGGGGCCCGAAGTCAACACAGAGGCATCAGTTTGGTATCTGTTGCTTCCAAGTTACTCACTGGCTCATTTTACGTCGGCTCACTAAACCCAGAGAAAGCCAGATACGTGAAGAACAGGCAGGATTCCGATCCGGTCGAGGGTGCGTTGACCACATTTTTACCTTGCGACGGATCTTGGAACATCGGCACTCTTATAGGCAGCCGACGGTCGTGGTCTTTTTGGACCTGAAGGCTGCTTTCGATTCAGTTGCTCGTAACGTTCTCTGGAACTGTCTTCTTCGCAAGGGAGTACCAGGGAAATACGTGAATCTGTTGAGATCACTGTATGCTCACTCTGCAAGCAGGGTGAGGGTTTATGGACAGCTGTCTCGGGCATTCATCACTTCTAGTGGTGTTCGTCAAGGGTGTCCGATTTCCCCTTTCCTGTTCAATTTTGTCATGGACGACATTCTGGAGGATGCGCTTAAGGAGTCCAGTGGACTTGGTGTTGAGCTTCTTCCTGGCGCTCGGTTGACCGATCTGGAGTACGCGGACGACATTGTCTTACTTAGCCCCTCTGCCGAAGACATGCTGAACAAGGTGAAGTGACCGGGCTGGTTTGTATGGAATGCGCTTCGCACCCTTCAAAGTGCAAAGTGTTACTTCAAGACTGGGGCATTTCCACTCCTACTTTTTTATTGCAGGTAATCCGCTTGAGACTGTGGACAGTTTCCTACTTGGGTAGCACTATCTCGTCAGCTTGTAATATTGCTGATGAGATATCAACGAGGATAGCAAAGGCACGAGTTGCCTTTGCCAACCTGCGTCATCTGTGGCGTCGAAAAGACGTTCGATTGTCGCTGAAAGGAAGAGTAATAATGTGCACGTTCTGTTTTTGCTTATGGTTCGACGTGGCCTTTTCGCAAGGAAGATATCAACAGAATATCTTTCATTAAAGGTATTTTAATAGAAAGCTCACTCGTTTCTTCTGTAAATCGAGTCTACCTCCAGTATAGCCAGCCAGTTCAAGTGTACGGTATCGCTTATAGTGTGGTGTGTCTGATCTTATGACTCAAGACGGCAGTTCTTCGACGCACTATACGACTACGCCACAGACATAAGGTGCGCTGATCGACAGATCTCGGCAACTACTTCAGCGTTGCATCAGCCATACGATATGGTTAGTTCACTACTCCCGCATGCAGCTGATCGTTTACGTACCGTCATAGCATACTGAGACTCAGCGCCAAACAGTCGTGAAACAACGTAGGTGCAGTCAAACAACATACGAGCTTTCATACTATGTGCAAGGACCTCAGACTCGCTCCACTGACTGACATCCGTAGCAGTTAAGTGTGCGCCCTGGACTCGTGATCACTCTACTACGTTTGATTCCCACCTCAAAACCCTGCCTTCTCATGGGAGCGCTATTCCGAGCATGTTACAGGCCCCTCTTACCCATCCTTAATCACTATGATACCCTCATCCCAACCACTCCTCTCCTAACTCTCTTTTCGCTAACAGATGCTCTTCACCTCTATCCACATCTCTCATCACCCTCATACTTAAATAGACGTTTCTTCTAGCTATCTCCCACTCCTGTTACGTGACAGGCCAGTCCCGCAGCCACAGTATCTTGGTCAGGCTCATGCGTGATATGATTGATGTTCCTTCCGCGCTGTCTATAGTGATTCTAGGAGAAATAAACGTTCCACTTTAACACTCATCGTAATACGAAATACTTGCCACTTCTCATTTGGTAGCCACATAGCAACAAGGAGTTCAGATTTTCTTACCCCCAACGAATACTCCGAGTCGACGAAAAGCTCCGTTCCTCCAAGAAACCAGTTTCAATCCATCGATTTGCACTCGCACAGACTCTTCAGACACCAGTGCCCGACAATACGTTAGCATCAGATGAGATATATTGATTGCACAACGCACGATCAATCCACTCCTGTAACGCGCAGTCGTAGTCTAGCGGATTTTACCGAAGATAAATTGTCTCTCGCTGATTCAATAGTATCTAGCAAATGGTTCGAATGAGACACTTGTCAATTCTGGGCTACATCGGTGCGTAGCCATCAGATCGTACTACACCGCTGCTATGTTGGAATCGAAGTAGTATAGGAAGTCTACTCTATCATTCTTTTGCTGGATTGAAACTAGATGAACGAATTTTGTGTTCGTCATTTGCAATTAATCTTTCCTCCATTCTTGCATTACTCCCGATCCCTTTCACTTTATCGTTGTGTGGTAATACCGGCCATCAACTGTCCATCAACTTCATCGCTGTTTTGATCTTTATATCTTGTAAAAGGGCTACCGTCTACGTATTTAAACTTATGTGTGTAAATTTTGTCTTCTAGTCGTACAACCCTGTCAGGTTGTGGCTTCAGCATATACACAGCTTCGATGACCGGGTTAACGGTATCACCCTGATGAACAATGGACCATGATCGTCTGACAAAGGGCTTTGCATGCTGATGGTCGATACTGTCAAGTAACATTCTGTAAGCGTCCATTTAGATCACGGTTATGAAAAGATCCAACAGAAACTCACCAAGTGTATACCTGAAAGACCGGCTAACGTCTTAATCCATAGGTTGTATAACTGATGTACAACCTGTAGTCAGGTTAGCGTTTTCGCTTTCAGAGTGGTACATGAGAGGTTTCATTAACGTACAGGACCGTCTTTCTAGTTGCTATAGAACAGTCAGCTCAAATATACGCGTGATTACCCCCAGCCATTTTGTGAGTAATTATGCAATGATAGTATAGCCGCTTTTCAACTACACAGCAGAAACGCATGTGTTTTACACTTCCTAATTACGGGAGAGTCGAACTTCAAATTATTTGCGCTGCAAACGCAGCGGCATGCGGCTTCTGTGCCATAGTTACGTCATACTGCGGAATGATGACCAGCCGCTGACTTTTCATTACATTACACTATAGATCCGTCTCGTCCCCATCAAATACAGCCACTTCACCGCGTTTTGCTAACGGCTTCGGGAACCTTCTGGAAACCTGGTCACCATTACACCTAACCTCTCCAAAAACCTGTATAGTACGTTATGCGAGATTATGAAGTCAGAATTATTATTCGTCTTACAGACGTTCAGTCCACGTTTATTGTTTCTGACTTAGTTACTAATTTTTGGATGTTTTAAGTGCATTACGTCCAAACCCACCTTTCGGCCGTTGGAGTTTCGCTGTAGTTTTCTCATTTCCTAGGTCTGTTCCGTTTGTATTCTCATAGTTTTCGTCCATATTCAGATGATAATTCTCTCCCCATCATGTACTCCCTCATACTGCCTAGGGAGATCCTGATAGTACAAAATACTCTGTACTGTCTAACGGCATGAGTTCATTGACCGGATCACAAAACCTTTTTTCACCCCCGAGTCAGACAATTGGATAGACATTTCCGCATTTTTGGGGAATTGATGGGCGTCGCTTTCTCACATCAGTCGTATAATTGCTGAAACTCATTCCATCGGTTGAGTGTGCACAAGACAAGTACATTTTGTTTGTGCTGACACAGGTTGACCGCCATCCTTTGAACTATTTCCTGTGTTAGCCATTCAACACGACCAGTCATTAGGTTCACTTGTACACGCTAAGTTCAGTCCTCTGCGGCTGTTTCATTGGCTCGATCCGTCAGCTATCCTGTGATAGAGTCATAATGTTTTGTGCAGCTGGTCATCGAAGTCGAAACGGATAAGTTTGTGTCAGACTCAGAGCTGAGCGCGAATATAAAACGTTTGCAGTACATTGTCTGCTAAACATTACCGTAGCTGTTCACTGATCTACCAGAACAATAGTTGACGTGTACCTTACTGGCAGGACCGCTTGCTTGAATATGGTGAAGTCGTTTACTTCCATACATACCTTTGACGTTCAATTCCCGTTTACGACTTCATGTTTTCACCAATTTCCTGCCTGTCCATCCCGCGGTTATGGAAGTGAACAGGGTGGGATGCTCATTTTCTGCCTAGTTCAGTTCGTCCACTTTCGATCGGCTGGTTGTTGACTTAAATTTGAATATTAACGTTTTCTTAATAAATGATCAACTTCATGCACGCGTTGGAGACTGACATGCAATGAAAATCCTCTAAGTAGGTGAACATTAGTTTTTAGAGAAATGATAACCAATTGTCTCCCTTCACTATTGCATTAAAAACATGAAGGGATTCTCAGCTGTGTTGCCTGTGTGACAAAGCACCCAGCTTATCGGTTCCAATTAACGTGACAGCTACTGCAGTCGTGGTGACCCTGAAAAGCAGGCGCAAGTAATGCGGAGTTCAACTATCAAAATTTCACACTGCCAGCCAGGTTCATAATGGAAACGACCATACATGCTAATGCGTTTATTGGCTTACTCAAATTGTAGTTAAGAGTCGTTCAACAAAGCAAGATCTTTATTGGTCAATTCGCACGTTCCACTATCACTCGTGTTTATGAGCCGGAATTCTAGTTCACTACGCAGTGAGATCTCAATTTAAAAGTCATGTGCATTGCTGCCTGATTCCGAGTGTTTGGCTGACGCTCTCTGTCGTGGATTTTCGCTTGTTATTTATCGCTTGTTGGTCCGATTTCGTTGAGTGATGATTTGTTCACTAACTGTTATTGTCCCCCAATTCATCCGTTGTGGGCTTCGATCATAACTAACCACCGTGTCCAGATATTCCACTGACTGTTGGAATAACCGCATCTTCGACTTGGTCACACATCACAGAATGATTCGTATTTATTACCACGCAAATGGTAATGACAGTACTCAAATCACTCAGAATAACCCTCAGGGTATTTCTTGGCCAACAGTATGGAAATCATTGTTTCAAATTATCCTACCTGTTAGTTCTGTGTTTTATCAAGCTCACCTTGAATTGGTGTGAAGAGCTTTTGAAATAAATAATATAACCCATTAAACAACTTGTGGTCTGATGCAGATTCAATGACTGCAGATATAACAGACTTCAAATCTAACACCGTGTAGGATTTCTTCAAGTATGTTTGCTATAATACTTTCGTAAGATTTTTTAAAATGGCTACATAGTTGAGCATGCAAATTACGATTCCAACATAACCTGATAGAGATCGCCGTATGAAGAATAAGGTGCAATTAAAACGGAGACTGTAAGACTGGCAAATAATTTTTTTTATAGTGAATCTTTCGCCATTAAGAAACAATCCACTAAATTTTCTGCTCATCTAATTCAGGTTCACACTTTCACTACTAGCAGACTCTGTTTTGTATGATAATACACAGTTCCAAGCAAAGAAGTAAACTGTGTAAGCGCACGTGATACATTACTCACTAAACTACTGTTAAATCGCTCCTGGCGATTTAGGGTAATTCACTCAGTAACGCGTATTCGACAATTCCAATAACGCTTATTCAGACGGTCGGGTTGACGGGACTATCTTCCAAGTCCAGAAAACGTCAGAAAAGGCGGTCGAAAGTATTGGAATTTATACGGTACTGTTTAATAAAATTACAACAAAGGTACTATCTCACCTGAATAGTGAATCAACCGGGTACACAAAATATCCAGCAAGGGAGTACAAAATGGAGCAGCTAAGCACGTGTTCACAAACGGCCACCAGTCAACGGGAAATGACCTCATTAAAACAATCGGGTGCAGATGAAGATGAAAAGCGTATCAAACAACACCAAGAAGGAAGTTTTACAGACAATGACAGTTATAAAATGTAAGAAAGTAAACCTTTTATGTGCAGTTATGGTACAAAATATGTCATGATTGTTTACTGCACACAATAAAGACAACTAAAGGCAAATTAAGGATCGGCCCTTTACAAACAACCCAAACATACCTCAACGGATTCATCGTTCCGCATCATACCAGACAAAAGACGACAAACGTACCAGACGAACTTCAACAGATCCAACATATATATATATATATATATATATG
>LOND01002639.1:52669-62687 GCA_014220965.1 Paragonimus kellicotti | reverse complement strand
AAGAACTATGGACAGATCGAGAAAGAGGCGCATGCCATTGTTTTCGCAGTGAGGTGTTTCCACAAGATGCTCTTTGGCCGGCATTCCATTCTGCTGACTGACCAAAAGCCGCTGCTTACTGTCTTTGGATCAAAGAAGGATATGCCAATCTACACAGCCAACAGATATCAGATTACGTCGACAACGAGCATTGGACAGGCAGAGGCTCTCTTGCCTGATTGGCTCGCAGACATGCGATCCAGAAGGGGCCACGATTGCTGCAATGTCCTTCGAAGCTGAGGTTAATTAAGTGTTCTCCGAAGTCATTCGGACACTCCCAGTCGTCGTCGAGATGGTTGCTGAAGCAATTCTACGAGACCAAACATTACAGTCTGTGATATCTTACAGTCAGAACCGCTGGCCGGATAGAGGATTACCGGGCGACTTAGCAGTTATTCCGGAGACGTTCCGCGACAACGACTGTCGATGGGTTGTGTGCTGTTTGGGGAACGTGTCGTCATCCCGCCGGAACTACAACCTAAAGTAATTCGCCAGCTTCATGTCGGCCACCCGGCATCAGCCGAATGAAGGCGTTGGCTCGCAGTTGTCTACTGGCCCGGCATGGATGAACAGCTGGAGCAACTGGTTAGATCCTGCCACGGTTGTGCTTACGCATCTAAAGCACCCCCAAAAACCCCACTGGAATCTTGGCCAATCCCTACGGTCGAGGGTGCACTTGGATTTTGCTGGGCCTCTGCACGGTCAGAACTTCCTGATCGCCGTTGACGCTTACTCAAAGTGGCCAGAAGTTGTCCTGATGCCTAAACACTACTACATGATCAACCGTCCGACAACTTTGCAAAATGTTCAGCCGGTTCGGGTGCCCACGACTCTGGTTAGTGATAACGGAACCACAGTTCACTTCCTCACTATTTGCTGACTTCTGTCATCAGAACGGCATTGGGCGCATCCGATCACTGCCTAAAATTCCAGCCCGAACGGCAAGGCAGAGCGCTTTGTGGACACGTTCAAACGTGCCCTTCAGAAAGCTCAAGGGGAGGGAACGACCGTGGAAGTTTTGGAAACATTCCTAATGCACTATCGAGCGACTCCAAATCCGCAAACACCTGATGGACGATCTCCAGCTGAGGCTCTTATTGGACGGAAAATCCTGATTACTGCTGCTAGACTCCATCTGCTCAGCTGTCGTTGTCCCAGGGTCCAAGGATGCAACAATGGAAAGCAGGTTCAACCAACGGCACGGCGTCAGCGTTTAAACGCTGACATTTCAATAGTGACCAGACCGTCCTGGCCCAGGATTACCGCAGCAGTTCTGTTAAATGGTCCTTGGGCCGAATTCGCAAAAAAAAAATGTCTGCCTGTCCAATGCTCGTTGTCGACGTAATCTGATATCTGTTGGCTGTGTAGATCGGTATACCCTTCTTTGATCCAAAGACAGCGAGCAGCGGCTTGTGGTCAGTCAGCAGAATGAAGTGCCGGCCAAAGAGCATCTTGTGGAAACGCTTCACTGCGAAAACAATGGCAAGCGCTTCTTTCTCGATCTGTCCATAGTTCTTTTCTGCCGACGATAACGAGCGAGCAGCATGAGCGACTGCTTTTTGGGATCCATCCGGGTAGAGGTGTGAGAGGACCGCTCCTACTCCATAGCTTGAGGCGTCCGATGCGACCACGATTTGGAGAGTGGGATCAAAATGCGTCAGCAAGTTGTCGGAGTTGAGCATTTTCTTTACTTCCTCAAATGAGTTCTGGCATTCGGTTGACCAGTTCCACGAGACATCCTTCGTCAACAGTCTGTTCAAGGTGCTCGAATGGACCCTGCATAGTCAGCTTCTGCGTCAACGTCTCGATCAGCTTCAGTTGCGCCTTCTCGAATTGAGCCTGTTGTTGCTGCAAAATGACCGTCAGCGCTTCTGCGGTTATTGACATCGTGGATTCTTACTGCAAAATATAGAAAAGACCCCGTCGCCAGTTGTTATAACTGAATCCTATTGAACACGAACGCGAATAACTGACACGAACAACGGTGAACGAATAACGCGATTAGAAACCCCTTCCGATTGGCCCAAAACTGCGAACGACAAGAACCAATGAGAACACGGACAAAACCCTAACAGTTTCGTGCTTAGATTTCAACTCCTTAACAATAAGCACAGTGGAACAGTAAGCAACATTGAAACGAAGGGTCAGAAGTTCAACACGCCACCGCTGTACTTCGCCGCTATTTAATTTATCCCCTTAATTGAAGTCGCACATAGGTACCGCAGGACGCTGATGCGTGGTCTAATGTTGTGGAACTAGCAACCTTAAACACATTAGTTTCAAGTACTACTCGAGCTTTTTTGAACCACGATGACTGCCCCACACCAGTAACTTCATCCTTGGGGTTATCAAAGACGACAATCTCGTCTAAGACTGGAATTAAGGGATGAATGTCCGAAAAATGAAATATCTGTTGTGAGTGATGAGCAATCATGCCCACAGCTCGTTGTGGTTTCAACCCAACGAGGGGCTGTAACTCCCGAGGAATTTTAAACATTCATAGGTCAGTCTCATCATTTGGTAACCGAGCAGCCTAGTTGCTTAAGATGTGAAAACACTTGTTATGATTCGCTGTCTAATCAATTTTTTTGACTACTGCTAAGAACCCCCTCAAAGTCTTGTGCTCTTGAACGTCTTTGCTACCGTCTTCAATGTTACTAATGACTCATCATCATAGCAGCCATGAGCCTGACCAAAAGGTACTGTGGCTCGGGCTGCCGCTCACCTCAACAGTGACGTGGAATATCCTAGAAGAAAACGTTACTAAGAAGGTTGAAAATTAATAGAAGTCTAAGCAGAACTAGAAATGGTATGGATGCAGGTACGCCATTGACTGCGACACGCCGCCATCTCGGATAGCGTCTCTAACCAGCGGTTTGAGTGATCACGAGGACCCCATCCAGGCAGGCGACACCTACCCACTTTACTCAGTGGAGCAGTCAGGGTCTTCATATTTCGTGACCACGCTGTTGCCAATGACGCACAAGTTCCGATCAACTTTTCCTCCCCTGTAAATTCATCAACCGTTCCTTAGAAACATGCAGCCTCATTAGTAATCCCAAAAAGTATACGTTGAAATTGGTGGAGGTTACTGCTTCGAGAACCGTATAAATCTTCTCTGTACCCGGGTAAACGGATGGGCCAGCTCAACGCCACCGGGAGCATCGCCAGGTTGCGGATTTGGGAGTTACCTTTCACGTGAAGGCTAACCGCGAAATAAGCAGTGTTCACCCGGCGAATAAACAGTGGAGGACAATTAGCGGTGGTACCATCAGAGCACGGTGGATTCATGGTTGGCAGTCGAGTCTCTTGTAAAATACCACACAAGCTGTTTGACGATACTACAATATGACGTATGTTATCCCGACATAAAAGGGTTTGAAATGTCCCAACGAGAGCACTTGAGCTCCTGGACAGCAGGCCGTCTGTCTGGTGTGCTGTCCCTATGACGCACGAACATCTCCAGACTTCGCCACCAATGTTCAACTCCCGAGGAGGGCGTGTGAATCACCTTACTAATCACCAGTCCTAACGGATACACAAGGTGTGCCCGACACATTGAATGGCTGGATCTCACTTGATGAACGTATGGACCGATTTGGTCGGTGGCCCCTGGTAACTGGAGGGAAACGTCGCAACAGCCCTGTCTGTCTTGGAGTCCCTGACCGGACAGTTATACTACACCAGATTCGACTTCCTTGGTGATTATGTCGGCGTGGACCTCCTAGGTGATGAAGGACTGACTGGCCTTGGTTTCGCTGACGACGGTGTTGTGTGATAGTTTTCAAACGTAATAGACAATTGCTAGACGCTATTTCGCGTTCTGTTAAATAGTTCGGAATGTGCTTTGCAGCCTCAAAATGCAAAGTGCTTCTGCAAGATTGTTGTGGTCACGTAGATTTAATGTTGAACATTGCAGTTATTCAGGTCGCTGGTCGGTTTGTTTACCTAGGAAGTTCCACTAGAAGCTATGGAGGTGTAAATAATGTAATAAAAACTCGTGTCTCCAAGACCAGGACAGTAGTTGCCAATCTAATATGATGATGCATCTCTCTAAGACCTGAAGATTGCGTCTACAGAGACTGAGAGCTGAGCTGCCTTACGGCTACAAAATTTGGCCGCCGAGGTTGAAAAGACATGAACCATCTCCATTTATATGACCATCGATATTTACGTTCCGGTCGCTTGCATCGGGTGACACCAACGGGTATGTAACTAAGAGGTTGGGGAGTGAGTATTTGGTGGTGACTTTCAAGATACTTTTTTCGTTCACTCTAAGTTTGCACAGACCCAGGTGGTTAAGCCGCACCAAGCACTCTCTGTTAGTTGTGTGACCGACTGGCGTAAGGTGCGAGGTGGACAGATGATGACCTGGCGTAGACAAATGAAATCGTTCACGAAAGGGTTGGCCACTGTAGGTCGGGTTCGTCTCCCGGGCTGGGCCCTCGTGACTCACAGAGTCGGTGGCTGGAGACGTTAGGTAGGTGGCGGCCTATCAGATTTATTGGCCTGAACGTTGTTTAATCGAGTTGTTTGTGAGGTAAGTGCATTCATTGACGCTGGATAGCAAAAGCCGTAAGGAGACTGCCTCACTGGTGATGCCTTACTTTTACTTATAGTTCGGTTGTTCTATTTCGAGATGTAAAAACTCTGAGTATTTGAATATAGACGTAGCTATTTTTTAGTAGTTAGGTCACCTACCCCTCTTCTATTTTTCCCCTTTCCCTGGTTAGGACTTGTCTCTTTCCTCATGGTTACATGACAGTTAAGTATCAGTGCGAACTGCTGTTTGTTGCTGTCATTATTGAAGCTTCAAGACATCCCGATTTGTGGGCATGGTACTTCACCCATCTTCAGTTCGACAGAAGCGTTTGTAATGGTAGCAATAGGAAGAATACATCGAAGAATGCCGTGACTATCTTTACGAAAGAATTTATTCGGTCCTCGAAATCTCAATCAATATCCGGTCTCATCGAGCGTTAAACTGATCTTACCTGTTGACAGAACTGGTGGGTCGTGTTTGTTAACACTCACTGACTGCGTTGCACGTGGCAGTTGTCGCGAAAGCGATATGATGGTTGGATGAGATGTTTCAGAAATATTTTTTCAACGTGAGCATTTTACAGTTGCTTGCCTAGTGCACGAGTTCGAACATTCTTAAATGTTCTACACTATTCGATGGGGCTGCTGGTGGTTTAGGGGTCACAGTCAAATTAGAAAATAACGTGATGAAAATGAGGATAGTGAGTCTGTATGCAAAAACAATTCCGCAATTTTTTTCCAGCAGTTATGTATCGTTTTCTCAGACCAGCATTGTTTCTCGGTGTCTGTCGTGCCAATCCATGGAACAAGACTGTGGCGTGTTCACTCCACAATCGGCATTCCTCCAATGAATCAAAATGGAATAACTTCGGAGCTTCTGATCTGCGATGTAAATTCGCTTTGTTTACTTTCTCACTGATTCGTCTTTCAGTTCGTGAAGATCAAGTTCCCAAACAATCAGATATTCTTATCGTGGGCGGTGGTCTCATTGGCTGGTCAGTTGCATTTTGGATGCGATGGACTACCAAATTCGGTGTCACGGTTGTCGAACGTGATCCAACTTACGCTCGCTCCGCTTCTGTTTTGGGTCTTGGTTCAATCAGACAACAGTTCTCTGAACCGGAAAACATACAAATGTCCTTATTTGGTAGCGATTTTCTGCGAAATATCAAGGATTATCTGAGCGTCCTTGGTATTGTCTCCGTAAAATGTTCGGCAGTCTTAACAGTTTGGTTCAGATGATTCTCATTTGGATATCGAATTCAATCCGCAAGGATGTCTTTTATTAGCTGACGGCGAACAAGCAGGGATTATGGAGCAGAATTTTCACTTGCAAACGTATTACCTTATATCGGTAATTTCCCTAATGCATTCGTCCGTTCTAGGGAATTAGGCGCTAAAGTGGAACTACTGAGTAAAGAGGCATTGAAATCACGCTGGCCGTGGCTAAATGTTGAGGATATAGAATTGGGGTGTTACGGTAAGCGTCCTAATGCCTGTCCTTTTTAACGACTGAATGAGTTTCGATAGATCTGTTGTTTTTTGTTTCATATCTTTGTCGCCTGATTGAATCGACAGTCAGATGTAAGCCTTTTATTGTTTGTAGGAAGATTTATTCGTAAGGTTTCGTATGGCTTCTCATGGTCTCCAGGATATGAACGAATTTTGAAGATGTGGAAGTTTGGTTAACTATATTTTATAGTTCCCGCACCAGTTGGGTGTCCACATATTACCAGTGGTCACTTTCCTGGACTGATACGTTTAAGTCTATATTTTCACTGTTATCTCATTTGCAAATGTGTGTGAGCACCTACGCTGATCAACAACCTACACGTTTTTATCCGATTATATACGTCTCCCTAGTTTCTTCCTCTTTCTGAGTCTAAATGTGTAGCATAAACGCAGGTCAGAAGTCAGAACACCAGACTCTTTAATATGTTAACCTGGTGCAGTTCACCATCTTAGTTATCGCTTTCCAGTGTAACTCAGTGTTGATGAATAAACGGTTTTCAAACTTAAGTTAATTAGCTATATTTAGTGCCTATTTGCAACCTGGCAATACCTGGTCATCATGTGATCTGATTGATCGCATGACTTACAACGTTTTTAATTTTAATTATACATGTAAGCGTATTCTTAACATTAAGCGTCCAGTTCATACGCCTTATATCGTTTGTTCCCACCCATGTGCGCTCGGATAGCGTCTCTAACCAGCGGTTTGAGTGATCACGAGGACCCCATCCAGGCAGGCGACACCTACCCACTTTACTCAGTGGAGCAGTCAGGGTCTTCATATTTCGTGACCACGCTGTTGCCAATGAACGCACAAGTTCCGATCAACTTTTCCTCCCCTGTAAATTCATCAACCGTTCCTTAGAAACATGCAGCCTCATTAGTAATCCCAAAAAGTATACGTTGAAATTGGTGGAGGTTACTGCTTCGAGAACCGTATAAATCTTCTCTGTACCCGGGTAAACGGATGGGCCAGCTCAACGCCACCGGGAGCATCGCCAGGTTGCGGATTTGGGAGTTACCTTTCACGTGAAGGCTAACCGCGAAATAAGCAGTGTTCACCCGGCGAATAAACAGTGGAGGACAATTAGCGGTGGTACCATCAGAGCACGGTGGATTCATGGTTGGCAGTCGAGTCTCTTGTAAAATACCACACAAGCTGTTTGACGATACTACAATATGACGTATGTTATCCCGACATAAAAGGGTTTGAAATGTCCCAACGAGAGCACTTGAGCTCCTGGACAGCAGGCCGTCTGTCTGGTGTGCTGTCCCTATGACGCACGAACATCTCCAGACTTCGCCACCAATGTTCAACTCCCGAGGAGGGCGTGTGAATCACCTTACTAATCACCAGTCCTAACGGATACACAAGGTGTGCCCGACACATTGAATGGCTGGATCTCACTTGATGAACGTATGGACCGACTTGGTCAGTGGCCCCTGGTAACTGGAGGGAAACGTCGCAACAGCCCTGTCTGTCTTGGAGTCCCTGACCGGACAGTTATACTACACCAGATTCGACTTCCTTGGTGATTATGTCGGCGTGGACCTCCTAGGTGATGAAGGACTGACTGGCCTTGGTTTCGCTGACGACAGTGTTGTGTGATAGTTTTCAAACGTAATAGACAATGCTAGACGCTATTTCGCGTTCTGCTAAATACTTCGGAATGCGCTTTGCAGCCTCAAAATGCAAAGTGCTTCTGCAAGATTGCTGTGATCACGTAGATTTAATGTTAGATAATTGAAGTTATTCAGGTCGCTGGTCGGTTTGTTTACCTAGGAAGTTCCACTAGAAGCTATGGAGGTGTAAATAATGTAATAAAAACTCGTGTCTCCAAGACCAGGACAGTAGTTGCCAATCTAATATGATGATGCATCTCTCTAAGACCTGAAGATTGCGTCTACAGAGACTGAGAGCTGAGCTGCCTTACGGCTACAAAATTTGGCCGCCGAGGTTGAAAAACATGAACCATCTCCATTTATATGACCATCGATATTTACGTTCCGTCGCTTGCATCGGGTGACACCAACGGGTATGTAACTAAGAGGTTGGGGAGTGAGTATTTGGTGGTGACTTTCAAGATACTTTTTTCGTTCACTCTAAGTTTGCACAGACCCAGGTGGTTAAGCCGCACCAAGCACTCTCTGTTAGTTGTGTGACCGACTGGCGTAAGGTGCGAGGTGGACAGATGATGACCTGGCGTAGACAAATGAAATCGTTCACGAAAGGGTTGGCCACTGTAGGTCGGGTTCGTCTCCCGGGCTGGGCCCTCGTGACTCACAGAGTCGGTGGCTGGAGACTTTAGGTAGGGTGGCGGCCTATCAGATTTATTGGCCTGAACGTTGTCGTTTAATCGAGTTGTTTGTGAGGTAAGTGCATTCATTGACGCTGGATAGCAAAAGCCGTAAGGAGACTGCCTCACTGGTGATGCCTTACTTTTACTTATAGTTCGGTTGTTCTATTTCGAGATGTAAAAACCTCTGAGTATTTGAATATAGACGTAGCTATTTTTTAGTAGTTAGGTCACCTACCCCTCTTCTATTTTTCCCCTTTCCCTGGTTAGGACTTGTCTCTTTCCTCATGGTTACATGACAGTTAAGTATCAGTGCGAACTGCTGTTTGTTGCTGTCATTATTGAAGCTTCAAGACATCCCGATTTGTGGGCATGGTACTTCACCCATCTTCAGTTCGACAGAAGCGTTTGTAATGGTAGCAATAGGAAGAATACATCGAAGAATGCCGTGACTATCTTTACGAAAGAATTTATTCGGTCCTCGAAATCTCAATCAATATCCGGTCTCATCGAGCGTTAAACTGATCTTACCTGTTGACAGAACTGGTGGGTCGTGTTTGTTAACACTAACTGACTGCGTTGCACGTGGCAGTTGTCGCGAAAGCGACATGATGGTTGGATGAGACGTTTCAGAAATATTTTTTCAACGTGAGCATTTTACAGTTGCTTGCCTAGTGCACGAGTTCGAACATTCTTAAATGTTCTACACTATTCGATGGGGCTGCTGGTGGTTTAGGGGTCACAGTCAAATTAGAAAATAACGTGATGAAAATGAGGATAGTGAGTCTGTATGCAAAAACAATTCCGCAATTTTTTTCCAGCAGTTATGTATCGTTTTCTCAGACCAGCATTGTTTCTCGGTGTCTGTCGTGCCAATCCATGGAACAAGACTGTGGCGTGTTCACTCCACAATCGGCATTCCTCCAATGAATCAAAATGGAATAACTTCGGAGCTTCTGATCTGCGATGTAAATTCGCTTTGTTTACTTTCTCACTGATTCGTCTTTCAGTTCGTGAAGATCAAGTTCCCAAACAATCAGATATTCTTATCGTGGGCGGTGGTCTCATTGGCTGGTCAGTTGCATTTTGGATGCGATGGACTACCAAATTCGGTGTCACGGTTGTCGAACGTGATCCAACTTACGCTCGCTCCGCTTCTGTTTTGGGTCTTGGTTCAATCAGACAACAGTTCTCTGAACCGGAAAACATACAAATGTCCTTATTTGGTAGCGATTTTCTGCGAAATATCAAGGATTATCTGAGCGTCCTTGGTATTGTCTCCGTAAAATGTTCGGCAGTCTTAACAGTTTGGTTCAGATGATTCTCATTTGGATATCGAATTCAATCCGCAAGGATGTCTTTTATTAGCTGACGGCGAACAAGCAGGGATTATGGAGCAGAATTTTCACTTGCAAACGTATTACCTTATATCGGTAATTTCCCTAATGCATTCGTCCGTTCTAGGGAATTAGGCGCTAAAGTGGAACTACTGAGTAAAGAGGCATTGAAATCACGCTGGCCGTGGCTAAATGTTGAGGATATAGAATTGGGGTGTTACGGTAAGCGTCCTAATGCCTGTCCTTTTTAACGACTGAATGAGTTTCGATAGATCTGTTGTTTTTTGTTTC